>JAQFYB010000192.1:0-71773 GCA_034694085.1 Pogonognathellus longicornis
ATTACTTCGACTTTATCTTATTTTGCTAAAGTCGAAAAAGTTGAAAAAGTAAAAGTTGTGAATATTGAGTGAGCCTAATGTTTTGTAGATACGCATATACTTATCATATGCTTAATAAATGTATAGCGAGAAATGCAAAAGTGGTACAGTGCGTGTGTGTATGGACATGGAGAGCTAATTGCAATCTACGGAAGTCGACCCCAAAGCTAATTATTATAATGTACCTCACCTAAGGTATTTTATACTTCTAGAAGTAATCCTAATCAGTGTAAACGTATCAACCATTCGGCTGTTGTATCGTAAACAAAACAATCACAATCATCGTCTGGTAATTTTGGTTTGGTATTGTTAGCATAGGTGAGACCAATTCAATCAATTCGATTCACAATGTGTACAATTATTTTACTATGCATATGCCTACATAGATACAGTTGGAAATTTTTATACACACATGAACCTAATCAAAAGAAGAATGGTCCTTTACCCCCTTACACACTAGTTCTGTACACTTGTATATCTTCTATTACAAGGACACCTATTCTATGTATGTATCTATTCTAATTACTAACTATTTACTTACTGATTGAAAAACTTATTCATAATACCTACATAGTATGTATATAGGTAACAAGGCACTTGGGTTTGTTCATCCATTTTCTTTCACACATTATGTATTTTAAGTATACTACTATAACAGCCAATATTGTATTGAATGATGTATCACTAGTTTATACCTTAAGGAAGCAACTTAGGTTTTTAGCCCACTTTTGATAAGATCTACTATGTAAATACACTTGTAAATGGTTTGTATAGTAGTAATTGTAGTTTATTAGAGGATTAATATGAAAACAGACCCTAAAGTTAGAACTACTACAATGAGTAATAATGATATTACTATTAATGCCTAAACTGCACACAAAGATTTCCAACCACCTTTTGATCGTAGTCTATACACTTGATGACTTACTGGAATTTTGATACTTGTTGCACAAATAAATTCTATAGTCAAACTGGTCAATGTCCCAAATGCCCACTCTTTACCGCAAATAATGCAGTAAATAAAGAGCCCTAAATTCTCAACCCGCCCCGACAGCTTAAAACATTCACCCTGTGTCCTATTTTGGGTATTATCTTTTCTAATAATAGGATTCAGATTCCTCTGCCGATTCTTTCGCCTACACGATGCAGCTGATGTATAATTTTGCGTGAAATACTACTATTGTAAACCCCCCTCGAATTTAAATTCTTAAACCCCATTTTTTGTACACAGAATTATTAAAAAAGCACTTCAAGTCAACTAGGTACTACTATTACATATTCACACGTACAATATTTCATTTTTCCTTAAATTCACTTTCACAATTTAGTCCCAAATACAGTAGGTACTTATTTGAAAAGAAAAAAGAGTTAAGCTTCCCCTTACTATAATATTTGTATATTATAATGGTATGTCCTATGTACTTAAATTACTACATCTTATTAGTGGTACTCACGACATAATTATTGGTCATGAACTTCGTCGACAATTCTATCATTCTATGTATTTAAGAGATCTGTACGATATTTGATTCAACGGGAGATCATAACAAAGACAATTAGCTCTATCATCGTAATAATGTTACATATGTAAATTATCATTTAATAATTACTTATTCGTGTATGTAGCTATTTTGTGACCCCTCACAGTATCCCCCAATATTTCTCCTTAAAAATGTTCGTATAGTATAGATATAGGTATCCTTTAATAACTTTGTCAGCTGTGTGACAATATTATAGTATGTAATATGTATGTATGACATGATGACTATCCGCAATTGCTAATTTTTAGTATTATGACAACAATTCAATGTTCTGTACGATTAGCTACTTTATAACTAAATTATCATCATATTCATTAAGTATATAAGTATTTCCACTCGATCTTAGTATTTGATCGTTTGGAAGATCAAAGTCACAGTCACAATAAATGTCCGATTCAATTTCTTTACTCTTTTCCTTCAGTACTATCTATAAATTCGGAACAGCAACACTCGCTAAGCCTATACACATGTATTTAACATCAACCTTCATAATATTAACAAATTCTTACTTCGTTCACACCTATACTTCATACCTAGTTGTAGCAATATACTACAGGGATATACAACACATACACAAACACAGATACACATACATACCTGTCATTTACACAAACACTCGCCAACAGTAGTAATTTCTGTTATACATTATAAGGAAACTAACTTTTGAAGAGGAACGGGGATGCATGTTGATAAAATAATTAATTACTTGAGAACTCGAGTACACACGTTCTTATTCAAACTCACACTGTAAATTCAACTTCAGCACTCTGCCTGGACATTCCTACAAACATTTCTCGAGATATATGTAATTTATCTCATCAATACATTCTCTAGTATACAGAATCGTATAATTAGTTAGTAAATACTAATTATAGTGTAGTATAGTGTATATTACTCTTAATATGGGATTTTGTGCATGCATTTGTGAACAGAAATCCGTTAAAAAATAAAAAATTATGTATTGTATGTATAATAGTCTTAAATTACATAATATGCACTTGCACGTTCTAACGTACACTCTTCTGTCTTCGGCTTTCCGTATAGGTATGCACATGTAATGTAGTACCTACAGTAAATAATATTATGTGTATGCATTTGTAACGCAGTTGCTAATTATTATATAAACAAGCAGTACGATAAATACAATTCCCTTAATTACGATCAGGTTGGAAATGCATGTACGTACCTATACAGAAATGTCAATTAGTTCTATTCTACACATAATGTTTATAGTAATTCTAGTTCTTACGTGTGTTCATATACTAGGCAACCTCATCCAATGTATTTCTCGTATGCTTCTATGCTTTTTACTCACTAAATCTTATATTAATGACATTGGAGACATAGGCACACGTTTTCCTTGCAAATTCAACTTTTTACTCAAAGTCAGAGAAAATTGTTTCTATTCTTAGGTCATATAATGAATGGATGTGGTCATCTGGGCACTCGCAGTACAAATACTAGCCCAATTCATGTAACATGTGTTGGTTTACAATCAATTCTATATAAGAATTGTTCAATTGTTCCCTAAGTGCTCTAATATTTCTAAAAGATGTTTCTCTCATAGATTTTTTATAATAAAGAGCAACAATTATCAATGGACCCCATAGATCAGATGAGAATGTACAAATGTTTGATTTTCATCCAACCTTAACTTATTGTGAGTGAAAGCCAGAAGCAACGTGAAAAGTCTTCGGTTGCCCTGCTTTCGTTGGATTGTTAGTTGCACAAGATGTTTTCCCATACCACAAGCCACAACGTATACATCTCGTGTATTCTTTCATCTAACAAAAATAAGTAAAAATGCATTACTCTGGCAGCTTTAGTCATGTACCTTCCAATAACACTTTTGCAACAACAGGCCATTCATCCAGATTACAAAACAGATCACATTGCACTCTTCACAGCACCGACTATTCCTAAGAAACATCACAATAACCCGTGAGTCATCATGCATCACGGAGAAATTTCTTTATGAGCTGGAGAAATGAGAACACCCGTTTTGTATTCTGACAACAATGTTCTGCTGTATAATACATTTGTATCGGTGGTACTGTGTTATCTTTAGAAACTCATGAGAAACTGTATCCATTTTAATACAGCACTTTCTTTGCTTTAAATCTTACATTACTTTGGCAAATGGCAAGGAGTTGCATTTCTAGGTGTGTTATAAAGTGCCGTATGGTGTACATAGACATAATAAATGTGAATAGAAATAATTTCCTTGTGTAAAACAGCTGTAAAGCTCGATGGATACTGATAAGTACACTATGCATTATCCCTTTGTATTACTTTTGTAAATAATGTTTTCAAACTCAACCCAGGTAGTCTGTGAACTCTGGAAGATTTGTTCTTCGTCAAAAAGTATGAATTTCAAACCTTTTTCGCATCTTGGAGTGTTACAACATTTTGATAGTCTTCCGTGTTCGAGTTGTGAAGTTGTTTTTGCAAGAGTGTCGCCATACGGAGAGTTGCTGTGAATATTTTGATGTGTTTTGAAGTATGCTGCGAAGGATTGGTTGCCTTTGATATCAATCACGTAGAGAGCATCGAAAAAACTAAAGTAAGTAAAGGTACAAAATTTTGGGAAAGGGTTTTGATAATGCATTGGCCATTCGTCTGGCATTGGCATCTGGTTACCCTTGTTCCCAGACTCGAGAAAATGAAAAATTTGTCTTGTCGAGCGAAGTCTGGTGTACAGCGGGCTGTAAGTGGAATTGACTTTCTTAGTCGTCGTCCTTTTTCTCTGGCTTTAAATCCACCATGGCATGCAATTGTTCAGGGCTGTATCTGTTAAACAAAAAATTGCTTTTTATAAAAACAATTTCAAAATGCGGTGTACCTTCCTATTCATTATACGTTAGATTCTTATTAATGATGCGAATGTGTGTAACAAGTAGGTGTTGATACAAATAATACACAAACGGCTAGCGCAGTAATGAACGATATTGGTGTTGCACTGCATACAAATAACATTTGGAACTTGGAACAGCTACATCATTAATTCTGAGAATATTCTTATTAAAGGATCACATAGGTATACAAGCAACACCATTCATTACTGTACTCATGTCAATGAACATAATATTCGGACGATTGCAATAATAGCATGAAAAGTTTTCTACATTCAAATCAACGTTAGTATATAGAATTGCAAACACGCAAGATAAAATCTTGGTAAAAAGCAACACTGTTTTTCTACATGCATAACTTACTAGTAAGACAAGGAAAAAATGAGTATGTAAATTTGGACAATGAATGTATGTTGTAAATACTTAATAAAAGTCCACTAACCCCAATAAGCTCTGCAAATCGCACACAAAACGATACACGTATCGCTTGCCAGCTGTTTTGTGAATGATATTCTTGTCGTAATAGTACCGAAGTCCTCGACTCAACTTTTCGTAGTTCATTTTAGGCTTGTTCTTCCTAATTCCCCACCTTCGAGCTACTTCATCTGGGTCAGTCAACTTGAATTCCCAGCCATCCCCCGTCCAAGAGATAAAACCTTGACATGATTTGTCTGTTAAGAGTTCCAAGAGAAATTGCCAAAGTTGAATAGGGCCTGATCCTGTAAAACATGGACCTCCTGCACCACCGGG
Source organism: Pogonognathellus longicornis (assembly GCA_034694085.1). Lineage (NCBI taxonomy): Eukaryota > Metazoa > Arthropoda > Collembola > Entomobryomorpha > Tomoceridae > Pogonognathellus > Pogonognathellus longicornis. Next base: position 5,183 of record JAQFYB010000192.1, read on the forward strand.
ACCTAGGTTGAGCACATAAAAATATTTCGGGATTAATTAACTGAAAACTTCGAGAAAAATGCTTTTCCGCCAGTATGGCTATTTAATAGTCTCAAATTTTTTAAATTTGCAAATCAAATTAAATTGAAAAAATTGTTTCAATTTGAATGGACTACTTCGTGAAAGGTGAGACATGTTTAGTTTACCTGCGTATCCACCGAGCATGGATGCTTGGATGACTGGTTTGATATCACCATTGGACACATGAGAGTGATGTCCATTGTGGTGATGAGGGTGGTGGTGGTTCATGGGGTGTTGATTCGGATCCCGATGACTATGATGGGATGGCAGGTATGCGGGATGTGTGTGTAAGTGTTGATTAACAATTGACATTTCAACTGGGGTATTTGCACCGCTTCCACCACCGTTGGCTGAGTTGACCGAAGATCCAGTAGGAGACCAGTGGTCGGGAGTTGGAACACCACTTCCTGGAACGGTCTGAAAGGGAGGGGAGTCGTAGTGACCCGGATGACTGTGAGGGCTACCGCCATAAGCATCAGGGTATGATTCTGGTCCCAGGTAACGACCTAATTATCAAATAAAGGTGGATTTGTTAAAACTGTGTACATAAAATCAGATAGTCTCACTTGCCCCCAGATCATATAATCAGGTCTAATCTTTTACACTCATTCTACCTTTATAAAAAATTATTATCTCAATTACACAGATTGTGAACCTAACGTTTGCTTGCACGTAATAATAATTAGTGCAAGGTACTTAAAAGAAATGTCAATAACAATAATACAATTTTCTTTATCTGTTTGCACGCAATTTACAGTGATTCATAGATAGGTGGATTGTTTAGAAGTTAAGTGAAGCAAAAATTGCTTTTACTTATGAACTACGGTTGCTGTAAATGTAAACAAAGACCAGATTTACTCAAATATAACATTTACTCTTACATCTATAGATTTATCAATCGTTTTTTCATGTGTAGTGTAGTAGTACCTATATGTACATCTAAATCGCATGCACCAACACCACCACAACGTAAACTCTAAGAGAGTCGTCGGGAAAACTGAAGCTAAGCTACAGCCCTGTGATACAACACTTTACAATAAATGCGTAGCACCCCATGCATTGCTATTTTGATGAAAATTAGAGAAATACAGCCAACAATCTGTAATAATTATTGTAATGAATGCGTCAGGTCACACCACGCCCTGAGTCATATTCTCTCCTGTGTATAAAGCAAGAGTATAGTAGTGGAATTAAAAGCTTACATTTACAATTAGTAGCCCTTAAGAAAAGTTAAGCTCAAAGCAAAGTATTTAGCATTTACACGAGCGCTTAGTCGATTCACTAAGGTGCATAATGTGCCAGTTCCGCACACTAGTTTTTGTGTTAAAAAGCTCAACTTTCCAATTCGTAAGCTCGCCAGCCAGCCAGGTAGCAACTATTAGTACATTTTATTATAACACATTACTAATGTACACTACTTAAGTGTACATACTACACACACACACTAACATAACACAGAGTAACCAGCCAAGTTATTTTATTCCGTCTTGTGAGTCTTGTCTTATCTCTCACCAATTTTCCACTCTTGTTCACATCACTCATACTACAATAGTTCCTATTGTCTGCCACCACACCATTTACAATAGGTACATGCATAGAAACAGTCTGTGCACTCTATGCTACTTACTACATATTATACGCGAACTGCATTATTAGTTAACAACTGCAGTATTTAGTACAGTGTAAAGTGTAAGCATATTATTTAACGCAACACTTGCAAATATAGTTTTTAGCCCTGCTGAGCCATCCACACTAATTCTATTTACAACTCACAATTATCACACACAATGTGACTACTCGAACGAACTCCTGTTTAAATGTAATAGTGCTGTAATAACAATCATTCAAGTCATTTCAAATCTTGCACATCGCACAACAGTCTAAATTGAAATGAAAGCTTATTAAAATTAAGCAAAGTGAAGTAAGGTACAAAATTTGAAGGATAAGTACATAGAGTGTATAAAGCATAGAATGAACGTTTATTGTATAGTCAGTTGGAAAAATTAAAGATTGAAACACAGAAATTCACACTATGACTTAACAAATTATGGCTCATTACATGCATAATGAATAACAGGCGAGCGAGTACTAATAATATTAAACGTTTTACTAAGTAAGCTTACGAATTACATTCAATTTACTAACTTCCCTGTATAATGGAGACCAGACATGCACATGCAAATTCTAAATTTCTAATGCGAAAACACGAGCTGCTTAGAACTAGTAGATGGTACTTCATTCTGCTCTGGCTTGCCTTGTAAAATTATATTTGGTGATGCCGACACAGAAAAGAATGTTATGAGTACATGCATTCGAGTGCAGCGTGTTATGTATAACATGAGAATACATTTATTTGTACTAAGCAGTGCTTGTAATTACATGAGCAAACCAACTATAATGTTTTCAACTAATGCAACGAGTTATACATAAAGTGAGTAACATGTCATGACATAATGTTTAACTTTTATATCTACACTATTTTAGACAGTACTTATTGTACCTTTCAGTTTACTTACGTGTGTCTTTAACTTTCATGTATATTTGCATAAGGGGTGAGTGAATAATTTCTGTGGCAAGCAAACATTTGTGTTCCTAACTAACAACTATTAAGTATTGATGCATAAATTATACATACCTATATGCAAATTCTTTTTCTTGTGCTAATAAAAATGAAGTGTGAAGAAATAATAATAAAGTATGAAGACTTAATTACAGATCGATATTTATTGTAGGTGAAATGAGTGAAAAAGTTACCTCCGAATCTTTTGCTGATATTTGTAAATGCGGCTTGCTGGAAGTTCTTGTCGGAAGGGTGGGTTATGGAATAGAATTCGGGTGAGTTTTCAACGTAGGCGGGATGTGTGCCTGGATCGGGCAAGGAATGGTAATCTGGATCACCGTCGTATCCTTGTGATACATAATTATTTTCGTCTCCATTTCCACTTCCAGTTCCACTGGCTCCGGATCCGCTGGATGGGCCTGGAGCTGTTCCCACACCATTTGAACTCCCGTTCCCGTTGGCCAATTCACTGAGCTGTTGAACGGATTCTCCTATGTGATGGTTGTAACCTACAGGTTTCACCAAATAGTCCAACTCTAAATAATAATTCAAATATAACAGAAAATGATTTCTCTACTCCAAACTCCGATTTCACACCTGCATATCTACGCTTTAAACTAAACTTCAATCTAACAATTGTTTCTATTACAGTATTATTTATTAGTTATACCCATTGAAAATTTAATAAACCTTACTTACTATCTTTCTATTTCAAATGTTCTTTCTCTAAAATGAAGTATGATTATTGCTTATAACTCTTCTAGAAAATCTTCTCACATGTTATTCGTGTTTATTCAACCTTTATGCGAGGAACATTTACTATTTTGATGCCCGTCCTAACTATTTATTCCCCTGGAATGGATAGTTAGGAGGAAGTAAATGCTGATAATACAGTTCCATTTATTATGTAACAGTATGGTACACTGTACACTAGTCATTATGTGAGAAAATTATGATGTCTACGGCACTTGTCTCAAGATACCTTCCATTTTTATAAGCGACAAAGGGCTAATTATGAGAGACAGATCACTATTTTCACAGAAATCTGGTCGATATCCATCGAAGAAGAAAAATAATTGCGTCTTTAACTGTACACATCTTGGTCGCTCGCGTAAACGCATACAAGTGGTATCAGATTGTGTAAAATTAGCCAATTAGATCATCCTCATCCTGTGTGAGTTCCAATTAATAGAATAAGAAAATATTTTGTCTTCGTTAATTGCAGCTAAATGTAACAAGTTCAATTGTTTGGCGCAAATTGGTCAGTACGACACAGGACAAAGTCAATATCTCTAAATCCGGTATTTATTTATGTCCCATTTATATCAGACATTTCCATTACAGTCAAATACACTTGGCACGTGCCATAATGTATTAAATTACATTAATCTTTTCGACCATTGAGCCAGTCAAATCTGTCTAGGAACTTCCTTTGTCATTTTCCAGAGTTCACAGAGAACAAGGCGGATAATAATGGTATCCTGTTCTGAAATACAAAGAGACCTGATTAATTTGGCAGATGATTTCACTATGACAGACGATGTGTCTGTGTGCATGAACACTGACACTCAACCAGGTATCAGTTTCCTCTTTGTACACAGTGACCTGTCTCATCCTCATTCCACTCGCCACTGTCGCCACCACCCCCATCAGAGACCTTAGTCTCACCACTAGGGTACAACTACTTTTATATTTTGCATATTTATATATTTTTTGAACGTTCAATGCTGAAGAACTAATACAACGATTCAATGTGAATTGTGAAAATACAAAAAAAAATGTTCAAAGAATAATTCGAAGATTAATGCTACTTCCAACATGATAATGCTGAAAGCAGTTCTTATAGCAATATTGAAAGCACAACTTAGTTTCTATATAGTAAGTAGTAAGTACCTACTACATAATTACAGTTAGTAGAAAAGAGATTTAAAATACATGTTTGTGCCTTAACATATTAATACAAAAATCCTTACTACATACTATTACTGTATTAGTATTTAGGTAGCTTTATACTCCACGATTCGACAGTAGAGAAGAATCGCATTTTTAATAGCTTTGCCGGCATCTGTGAGCAATCCTCCTGCTATATGCTAGTGTAAAGTTTGAACGTGTCTAATGCAAAGTTGGCTGTGAATGGCTGTTGTACGTACTCGTATTTCGTCTATATTCTGTTCCATTAGCCATGTAGTGTTAATAGTAGTAATAGCAGTAATAGTACGAAGTGGTAAAACATGAAAAGTAGAAACACAATTGGGACTAAATCTCATGGAGTACACATCCACCCACGTTAACTACCTATTCAGTTATTCTCTCATTACTTCGCTATTACTATGCAACATCTCACACTTGACTACTACTCCTGCTATTGCTTCACAAATGCAGAGTCAACTTGAAGTCTATAGAAAATAGTGAGTGAGTGACTGGATGTCATGTTGGAAAACGCCTCTTCTTCTCCAAACACTATATAAATGAATGTGGAGACCAACCTACAGAACAACCTACTTTCATTTCATAAAATTGCATAAAGATCGTTTCATCTTTGTGTGCCTGTACTTACTCATTGTATTTCTACCATGTCTATCTGTGTGTGAAGAATGTATGCAAATGTGTATAGGCAATAGCCATATATGTGTACAGTGTATTGTGTGCAGTGTACAAATGTTTTAACAGAAATATTATACCTTCTATATTTTATGCGTAAATAAAATTATGACTGCAGTATATTTATATTTGCTAGTGTAATATTTGGTTGTATATTATAAATGTATTTATATACGTTATAGCGTTAAGGATTTAATAATATTTCACGTTTTCATTGCATATTCAGTCTTTTGGCAGAGACAACAGGTACATGTACCTAGCGTAGATGAAGCAGCAGTAGCATCCATTTGAAATGATGTAACGTAAAAATAATGACTCTACAACGAATGTAAATGTCACTTTGACTTCATTACGTATACACTAATTGTTTTGTTTTGTCAAACGTTTCACTTGGAATTGAATAAGAGTGTAGTAGCAGTCATGTTTTACAGTATTCTCGTGTGCTTCGTGTCTAGTATGAAGATACATTCCATTTTTATTCGAAAAACAAGGTAAATCAACAAATTAAATACAGCTGAGACTCCTGTCTGCCAAAAGCAGTGCGTTTTAAATGAACGAACTGTAAACTTTGTTGTAAATAAATTAAAAATCATTTTAGAAATAATGTGAAATGGAAAAATTCACACAATACTATGTGTCTAGTTGCATGTGTCAGTTGTTCTAATCATAATGAGACATGTGCAGTTAGCTCTTCATTGAACGCTTGTAAATATGTAAAAGAATAAAATGATATATCAACTGAAATGTATACGAGTGAGTAAGTCAATTAGGTTAATTTATGCCTGACATGCGTGTGCCAACAATAAGCACATCCGCATTTATTCCTTCAACAACTGAAAATTCTTAAGGATTTGAGAATTACGACGCAAATGTTTATAAAAGTAGCGCATTGCAAAAAGTACAGTAAGCTGTAGAATTACATTCAAAGTATGTGAGTGTAATAATAATTGTAATTGAGGCTCATCTGACTGAATGACGTATGTTGGACTTATTTGTATGTACGATGATGCTGATACGTATGTTTACACAGGTCTTTGCCTTATTGTTAAGGAACACAACAATAAATCAGAGCACACAGAAACCCAATCACGATTCTCAAACATCAAAGTTAAATCTGGTATTTAATTGAAGTACCTATACACAAGTTTACAAGTGTAAGCATTGTCTCAGGAATTACAGTTTTTGCAATTTTCTACTTACGTAGAATATTATACATTCATAGCTATTGTAGTGCATGTATTTGCCTAGCCATGTACTTATAGTTCATTACTTTACTTATATTATAGCCCGAAGCAAGAGAGACGATGATAAAATTATATCATGTCAAATCGAATAAACTCCGTTGTGTTGTATTTCTTTGTACATTATGAGAATTTCAGGTCATTCCCTTTTCTCATTAAAAATGAGGAATAGAATAGGACAACAGTGCCATAACTGGAACTTTTTCTCACTGTGTGTACTTAATATTATTGTTGGAGATATTGAAGCAGCTGTAGCTGTGTGCATGCATGTAATGTAAACCTCCTTGGCATAAAGTCTGACCTCTGAGTACATACCGATATGATATTATGGTGAACTTTCCAGATTCCTCATTCTGCTATCGCAGAAATCACAGGAAAAGAGTATTTTTTGATTTCTCAGGAGTTAATGGTAGTTCTAGAGGTGTAAGAAGAACACACACTTACAGGTTAACTGACATTGTGGTTCTTGAATGCATTTATTACAGAACCACTACTACAGTGCAGTAGCGTCAAGAAATAACTAGCAATCTAACAATGCTACACGTATTTACGTGCATATCTGCAATATTAGCATTATTATGAATTGAACCTGAAACATAACGTAGCATTAGACCTGTTTTATTTGTTTGCACTTATCTACATGAACTTTAGAATCAACTTCCCGCTTCCTGTGTCAACTACCTTTTACCTGACCTCATCGAGGTCCTTTAATTGTTATATCTCTGTGCAATCACATAAAAATGCAAAAAACGCTATTAATTATACTTTAGTAGTACATTCGCTCTGCAACAATCACGTAACACTTGACTCTAAGTATTTTAAAGCTTCAACAGACTCAGCCTCAACTCTTGCACACGTATACATAAGAAAGCCTCAAGTTCTCACCAATGAACCTGGAAAACGTTTTTCAAACTATATCTTATCGGCATTTCCTTTCGTAAAATTAAGATTAGCTTCATCATCAAGCTTTCGTGTACACAAAAACCTCAAGTTTCGACAGTTCTGTTATGTTTAAGTGATCGTAACTAATGATGAATGCTATTTGACTGTGTATATGCATAAAATATGTACATGCCTATATAATCATTACGATCATCACCAGAGCCATAATCCTGCCCTGCATAACGACTAATACTACAAACAATAACTAAAACTTTTTAACGAAGGCACATGCGATGTAAAGCAAAGCAAGGCAACATTATCTCACAATAATAATATTCTGCCAAGAAAAGAGTTTCAACCATTTCATAGAGCGACTGCGGCGGATGTGTGCTGTTAGGTTACTCACCACCACCATACCACCATAACACACCACACTAGTCGTGTAGCAATAATACTCTTTCTCTGTCTCTCTGTCTTTTTGTACTGTTATTGGTACTCGTAATAATTCGACAGTATAATATACATCATAGCATCGTGAGTGAGTACTTTTCCCTTTGCCCACCGACGACACGTTTACAGAATCAAACATTTTCACCATATACGGATAGGAAGTAAACATCCGGCTCTTTTTTACGCCCGCTAAGCAAAATTTTTGGGTATTTAACTCACAAACTCAATATACACACATTTAAAACTAACAGTTCTGGTTTCTGAGCATCATTCAATATTCAATCCTCACGCCAACGTCAAAAGTCTACTTAAGCAGCAGCAGATTTTAAAAAACTAAACTAGCTAATACACCATACCTATTTCGGTTAATAGCTATGAATTCATATTCATCATCCAGGCATAATACAATGCAAATGTTTAAAAAATGATATGGCTTCATTATGTTTGTATAATTCTACAAGTAAACTCACACAACATAAAACGTGTCCATTCTTAAGTTGAGTAGTGTAGAAATTTATTTTCCTTATCTATTATCTACTTTAGGTAGATACTGCTCCTAAAATACATACAAGTAATAATGATGTACATGATACATTAGTCATTGGCTAAACTAATATTGAATAAAATTGTTTAGCAAAGATAGACTTATTAGTTCTATTCCTTTCCCCAAACCAATAACTCACTTGTCAGTTTATCCGTACCTCACACATTTGTACACACATTTTGTGATTTATATGTATAGGTATAGGTACGAGGTATTTGTAATAGAAAACCAAATTGACGTAATCTATTTAATTAAATGCTTATAGGAATGTAGTTGGAGTGATTATGATGTTTTAAGCGTGTCTCAGTCATCAATCGAATTTCTGCTACAATAGTACATCGACTAAGACTAAAAACCACAAAAGATACAGACTGACCAAATAACCAACCTAAGTATCACACAAATAAGAACAGTATAGCTAAATAGGGATATTGTGATCGAAATGCTTTGTGTTTGCTGACTAAATGAGTTTCAAATTGATAACTGCGAATAATTCATTATATTTTCTCTGACTCTAATTATTTCAATGTCATTTTAAGACATAATGTAAGAGAAGCACAATCAATCGGATTTTTACGTATGTGACTTACATTGACAACGCAGTATATGACAAATAACGTTAAGTTTCCTTCACCTATTTACGAACACAAGCTTCAGTATGTACCTAACTGCTATGATTCCATCTTTCATTTCTGACCATGTACAACATTCCTACATCATAAGTCTCGGTATTCTAATAAAGATAAACTTTACATTGTAATAAGAGTCTCTATAGCTTTTCCAGAGTGGTATCCACTTACTTGTAGAATACTGATGATAATAATATGAAAGATGCTCTGAAGGATTCTGTGCATTCCTCCGTTTGAAAAACATATTTTTCTTTACAAACTTTTTGATTACAAGCTCTTGTTCTTGGAGATAGTTGAATTCAACTTGAAAACTATTTTTCTTTGCCCATCCTGTAAGTAGTAGCTGTGTAGCAATTGCAGTATGTACTTATAAAACATAAAGGAAACTACTACTACAATTTCTACAACCATCCACTTTGAATTGGTGGACCCTCTTGCTCATACGTCTACTTAAACGCATTCATGAGCAAGTGTTCGATGTTCTCTCACTACACAATACATTCATCCCTCCTAATAATACTATAGTACTTATCGTTTCTATATCTGTACAGAAATACTCCTACAAATACTCAACTTTATTCCAAACAAACCCTAGTTTCGCATCTTTTTGTTGCTAACACACATACATACACACAAGTACTTAAGTAAATAATATTATAATGCATACAGTATATAGAGCATCCCAACTTACACAGTTACATAATAATACATAAAAACATGGATTTTTGTAAATAGTAGTATTAGACATTGATACAGTATATCTAGTATTGTAGTAAGAAAGGCATATGTATAAGCTATGTAGTATATAAATATGACAGAAATAAAGCTTTAGAGTTTTGACCCAACAAACCCGAGCTCACGGTGGTTTCACGTTTCCTCCTTTGATAAAAAGAATTTCCGGTCCCCTATCTCTTGAGACCCAATTGATTTACCACACTACTACTACTCAGTATGTATATGACGATAGTTGTATGTCATATCTCACTAAAAAGCACAACCATCAATTCATAACTGTATTGTAGAACAATCCTTCTTACTCAAACAAGCTTTTTGATATTACTACTAAGTTTTTATAATCTCATCTCTATACACTGCACACTCCTACTACTGCCACTACTACTATTGTAATATGAATTTTAAACGAACATAAACGAATAGCTGTAGTAGTAAAGTGCTTGCTCACTCCTTTGTAAAATGTGACTCCGAATTCATGTAGAGTGTAGAGCACTTTGGAAAATTGAATATATCACAACAACTTCAGCAATACTTCGTATAAAGCACAGCTATTTACTTACGAGAACATCAGAGCTTCTCAAGTCAACAATAATGTTTTAGTATACGATATTGTCTCAATTGAAACAGAAAGCTTCAAGACATCAAAAACATTTCAAATCGAATTTAGGTTACTAGCGAAATTACGTTGCTCTTTCACCCCCTTACTTACAATAACCATTTACCAAAGAAGCTTTTCTAAAGTCAACAAACTTATTAAGCACTAATGCAAAAATGGAAACTAAATTCATACTCCATCCCAGTCCAAATTGCGCAAACCAGCAAAGTATTCTCTACTAATTGAATTCGTTTGAACTTATTTTACAGTATACTTAATTTTACCATAATTTGCATTAGTCTACTCAATATACTTACTGTTTGACTAAACTTTTGTAACTCAAATTGTTACTTAGACTCTATCCCTAAATTTTCTGAGATGGATTTGTCAATCGTGACAGAATTAGGGAGGTCGGTCTCCTAATTGTAAGAAAAGCAAATAAGAAATAAAGACATTCATCAAAATGAGTGGGAAAATTCTTTGTACAAGCAAGCATTTTCGTGCTCTTGTTCAGAATCAGATCCAAGGAAGAGAAAAAATGGTAGTGTACCTACACACAAAACACACCTAGCATGTGTTATAATGAGACATAATATGGAGAGACACCTGAATTAAGATCAATTTTCGAGCATCTCGTCTTGTGAGTGAGTTATGGTGCAACCATAAACGAGTAAAGCATTAATAAAAATAAAAACTATGCCAGTAGGTAGCAATTATTAGAAAAGGAATATTACTGATGTGAGTATTTCAATACAGTAAAATTTAGAATAGCCATACGTACACCATAAGTACCTACAAACTACAAACCATATGCATAAACTAGGGCAATATGTTTTACAAAGATAAAGTAAGAAGTGCCTGCTGAATTTCTTTTGTTTTCCAACCCTCCTCGCGTCCTCCTCCCTAACCCACACAATTACTGTGAAGTAGATTTAAAAATCTACTTCACATATTATCTCATTACTGTTGTAACTATTGCATTGTAAAAAGTAATGACACGACATGCCACATTAGCAACGAAGACCTTTTCATACCCAAATTCTGTATCACTAAAATACTAATAGTACAAGAACAACGCACGTCCAAATACTTGCCTTCCTCCCGTGTCCCGTACAAACACAGAACAGAATAAAAGAACACAGGTACTTATATGAGTACTTACTAATACTCCCATATTATGAATGTTAGAATTTCATTGAAAAAATCTACTCGATCCCTGATTTCGGCTGGATCCTCAATCAAAAACGGATATCCGGTGACACGACACCACATGTTACAACCCCCACCTTCCCAATGTATGACTAGTGCATGTAGGTTGTATATGTTGGAGGAATCCGGCGACTTGGTTGCCCATCATCACACAACACCACCACCGAGCCACTCAACCAAAAGCTTACTTCCACTCCTACACATGTCCATGTATTCTCCAACTAAACTCCACACGGAAACACCGGCTGCAGCTCCTGTCTCTTTCCATTATGTTTCTAACTTGAGTGTGTGTGACAGCAAGTGAACAATATAAATCACCATCCGAGCATAAAATTCTTCTTAAACAGCAAAAATCCATCCCTCCATTTCATTTCGATTTCAGCTCAAATCTCTCTCAAAATTACTTCACATATTTCATACATACAATAATTTAACAATAATTCTATTTGGTTATAATGAATGTGCGATGCTTGACTCTATTGGTTAACATTGCTATAACCTTCTACTACAATACTCACATTATATGTGAGCTTTACAAAGCTTGTCGGGAACAAAAGAACTTTCTCAGTTGTATGAATGAAGAGTGCACTTATAATAGTTATTTGTGTTTAGACACAAGAGATATTACGTATTTAGTAATATAGATTCGTGTGCAAGATAATTATTGAAATTTAAAACATACCATTATGGCCACAGTAGTTGGATTGGTGGTGGCTATGGCTGCTGCTCATTGTCAATTTTAGTGGAGACTTTGTATTTAGTGGTGTATTAGTAATAATTGATAATAATGGCAAGTAGTATTATGTATTCATAATGTCTACATAATACTAGCTGCCAATGTCATAAGGTTATATTGTATATTGTGTTGAGTTAGCCACGTATGTAAGAACTTCAAGGGATGCATGAAGGAACACAACACAGATTTTTTGATAACCGCCACCAACCTCCAATAACATCACAGTCAAGAATGAATGAATGACTGAGACACGCAATCCAATGTACTTACAATTTTCACAATCATTCATGATACAGTGTACCATACATGGTAGATAGCATACTAGTCCCTCGTATAGGTATATAGCTGTAACTATAATGTTCAAGTTTAACTAAACCTTTGTCAATATATCTACAAAACTATCCTAACTACAATATATGCATTGTAACTTGTAATCACACACTTTCATATACCAAGTACTATTGCAGTGATTCATACAGCAAATTTACTTTAGATCTACAATATACATACACTATAGGAATACAACCCGATAATACTAACGCAGATCTGTAAAAAGCTAATACATATACGTACCTATATATATTCTAAATTATACACTACCTACGTAAAGGTAGTATATAGGTACGTACACCTGTGATGAATTGGAGGTTTGATACTCCTACACATGTGACTTGATATAACCTAAAAAACGGAATTATCCGTTGCTACTTAGTATCATATCTGTATCACAAAACAACGAAAATCCGCCAATTATGTGAAACTAGCTGTGTTGGCACGCTACTAGGCCAAACAACCCCCTGTGATTCATTAGCTGCACACAATACGTCCACTCAACCAGAGATACACTTCTATGCCCAACTGAAACAGTCTGCTACGTGGAAACACAAGATAATTTTTGGCTACATGCTAGTTTAATGCTCGCAAAGATATCATTGTATTACTCTTTCGTTCAAATAGAGATACAGATGATGTACAACAATCTAGGCAATGTGAAATCACGACACTACAGTTAAATATTGGACTTAAATTATTTTTTAAGCATTTATCTGCGTTAGTACACTACACTGTGCGAAAACACAATACATACCTACCTACGTATTTACTTCCACTACTAATGTAATCTCACTAAAATAACGTAACATCAACACTGATTATGTACTCGTGTATTCACATTAGTACACATTAATCTAACAACTAACACCAAGTTCCAGGATGCTGTATATGCTAATCTTATCTGTTATTGTTAGTCTCGCCCAAGTATCAAGTAGTTACAACAACGACTATCTCTATCTCTAGCTTTATATGCCTCTCAAGCTCATTTCGCACATCACGCACTCCCCTGTGTGATCTGTAATTCCCAAAAGGGATGTATTTATTACATAGCACCTATACTGCACTCAAATACACTTTACCAAAATTTTCTAGTTCAAAAATCATAAAAGAATAATGCAAAATTTTGCACGAGATTAGAAGTAGGTATGGTATGGTGCTAAAAATATTATTTAAGAATGCAAGGCGATGCTTCAGAACTATAAATCTCTGGAAGAGTATCATGAAAGATGAAATTAGTGTAGCATAATGTGTTATGCAACTTTTTGTCGGGATTATTAGTTAGAGAGTCAGCTATCTTGAAGGTATTTTATACTGCTTATTATTTACATGTACCTATAGAATCCTTCTTAGTTTCATCTCTGACACAGAAAATGTACAGAACATGATTTTTTCCAAGAAAGAACGATTATTTCCAGTAGCTCTTCTAAAAGTGAGGAGAGAGAGCATCATGCATGTGTTGTAGCTGTGTACGTGTATATGCACACAATAGCCATAAAAAATAAAAGTGAGCAAAACATCAATTGTGTTGTGTGTCTGTGCGTAGATTGTATGTAGTCTGTAATTCTATGAAGCTACCTCGAGTCTCCACTAACCAATAGAACTGCATATCAGAAATCTTTTCGTGTTCCGTGTACAGAAAATAATATTGCACCTCTGTGCATACAGTCACTGATTATCATCTAGTGTACCTGCATATCGTATTGTGTAAAAGTACCATGTGAATAATTATACATACCTTTATATGTATATGGCTGTACATAGACAGACATAGGTGTAATGTTAAACAAAGATTGCCTTACTGCCTACAAGTTCTTCCTTGTTATTTATTATTTACACTCTTACGACGTATTTGCAAACCCTAAGATGGCTTCGTTCGTGAATGTATGCTTGAGTATGTATGCAGTTTGCATGGATGAATACTGATTGTTTTTACGTCAGAGTAAACTTAATAGGAGAGTAAAATGTAATAATAAATAATTAAAGTGAGATAGTGTGTGTCTGAAAGGTAAAATGCGAAACTCACCTGTCCAGACCATCCTGGAAGGAATATCATGTAACTGTAACATGAGGAAGAAACTTATTGATTGCTGAACGCTTACAGATACTTGAATTTACGATTTACTAAAGTTTTTCTCACAAATTTGTACTTGAAATGTATGGAAGCACGTGTGGTAACTTCATTTCAGTGTTCCCATAAATATTAAACAACAAAATTATATTTTCGGCTTGGCAAATTCAATACTTGGTGAATCGAAAGGAACTGAACGATAGTACATGAAATACTAAAGTGAATCTTTGCCTTGAACGACACTTCATACAACGACACACTCAATTTATTATTTCCGGTTAAGTTCCACACAGAGTAAGTACTTTCCCTAAGTTAGCAGTATGAAATTTGAAGCAACAAATACAATCCTGTGTAGCTACGTCAATTTGTTTGCGTACGCTTGAAGAGGAGGGATGCTTGGGAATACAACGCAAAGAGTCCTGTGGCCTTCTCAGCAGGTAAAGTTAAATTTCATTAAGACGAACAGAGTCAGGGTAAAAGTAAGTGTGGTAGTGGCTTGTGTGATCTGCTCGGAAACTTTCTTCACCTTGCTCTTCTTCTTCTTGTACCTTCCTTCCTTTCTTCACAAAGACTAGGTGACTGTGTTGTACAGTACCTTCACCATGAAGCCAAAAACCAAAAGCTCTCTTTGTTCCTCGTGAAAAGACTCTCAAATTGAATCAACTGGTTAAGTTGCAACGCACAATCCCGTACACTGACAAACAATGCGATTTTCTCCCAAGTAAACTAAAAGCTCAGGGTTGGAACATAATTCTATTATTACTAGTTCAATATTCACTCCCAGTTTCGAATTTTACGCAAATACAAAACAAGTCTTTCAGAATACGAATATCTTCACTTGGTATGTAAAACTAAAGTGAATTGCAAAACCATTCGGCTTCCTGTGTCCTTTATTATGATTCTAGTACACTTATATTATTAGCAGGTAGGTAGTATACTTTGCAAACAATGACGAGAATTCTTTGCAGAAAACACAGAAACTGTAATCACAATTCCAGGATGTTTTTCCGTTGTAAAATGTAACCGTGTAACAATGTTTACTCAGGAAGATCTGTTTTAAGGTAAAGGATGCTCTCTCCGACCATAGCAAACGTAAAATGTAACAAAACTCTAAAAAATTTCATGGACAAATTACATGTGATACGATATAAGTTGGAATAGTAGTAGATGTATTTAAACTGTACTGTGTATATGCGATCACTCTGTTTCGATGCTATGTGCTCGGTCTGTGATGAGAATGTGAGTGAGTGAGGTCTGACTGACAGAAAGACACAAAACCAACAACAAACATGAATGATACGTACAAACGTATGTATACGAACCCGTACGGTACTTACTGCAGCACCAGCCGTGGAATACACAACAGTCCTCGTGAAACACACACAATAGAATGATACAATGCTTTAGTTACAACACATTATTGTATACACATCATGCATACAACACATACATACTACATACCTATACCATACCTCTTTTCTGAACCTTATAAACAGTCTACCACCTACTCAACTCCAAGCAGCGGCTTAACATACACATAACACAGCTCGACTACACGTTGACTTAAGCGTAGACTGCTTGTTGCTACTGGGATATGAAACCACCTTCGCGGTCGGCTAACTTGAACAACTGCTTTATAAAATAAGAGAGAGACACTCTGGCACAAGGCAATGCAAGGCAAGGTGGAAATGATGCCCAAGAGATAACTAACGAACTAACTACATGTAAACTACTTGGTGGAAAATGGAAACCAAATTACTATTTAAACTTTAACTCGACAATAACATATCTATTTAATAATATCTCCTGCTAATACTCCTATCATATACTTCTATGTACTTCGTAAGAAAATGCGCACACGGAACAACCACAACTTCTACATACAGATACTACCTCTACTACAGCTATAGCAATTATTACATGTATTATTGCCACTATATGCAATACACTGTTCCGTAGTCTTTTAAAATACAATAGGAACAATACAAAACCAAATAGTCATTTTACTTCACATAATTACATTTTAACTTCACAAACTGTGTGTATGCTGTATGCTGTATCTGATCTGTATTATGCATTTAATAGGGATAATACTTATTGTGTGAGCTTTGACTTTAACTTTAAATACTACCTGTATTACACAGTACTTTATACTCACTCGGGTAGCATATTAATACAGTAGCAGTAGCAATTATAATAATCATTCATAAATTTCAACTACATACAGGTAATATACGTAATATAAATACAGCTCAAATCCTAAAAGGACTTAATAAAACGAATATATTGTAGTGACGTATCGAATTTACGTAGATATGTTTAATGTACAGAAATAAATGTAGCAGAGTTGTTTTTTCATGTAGTACTATGCAATATTTGCTATACGTACGTTTGTCTTTGTATAGATGCATTAAACATATTTTGTAACTTGTCAGTATCTGTAGTGTATTATATAAAAAATAAAGGTAGCACAGTGTAGTTGTGTATAGGAGACAGTATGTGTAAAGATACATACGTTTATGCTACACCAGGTCGCCCTACATGAACAAGGGGTTGACCAGTTCAACTTCCGGCCTCTAACGCACCTGGTAATATTATATTCAATGTACTACTGAGAATAGAGAGCTGTGTGATGAGATGCGAGGCTCGTTCGATCCAATAATGTCATCACATCGCCTACACAACACGTATGTACATACTATCACATCTAAATCTAACCCATCATCCAAAAGTTCCCTCATACATAAATATCCATAATGAAATATTCATGTAGAGAATTTTTGAAGGCACGCTCAGCCTCAGTCTTATCACATGTATTATGCTGCTCCTGCTCAAAAGACAATGTTATGTTACGTAGGAGTCGGTACATACTATGCCTATACCTACACACACATCATAGTACATACTAGTGAGTGAGTGAATGGAGTACTCTAGAAAAATTTCACAACTCCTTTATATATTTTAAAGATCATCAAAGACGGAGGTTGAATGTTCCGACATTATACTACGGCACTGCTTAAGAAACTAGTTAAGAAATACACAGGAAAAAATTACTAGGACTACAAGAAATGAGTAATGCACCGCATACATACATCGTCTCTTTCAATGAACGGGGATGAATACTATTTAAAAGTCTTCTGTAATACTTTCATACTAGTTATGCTCTAACAGTTGATTGTCCTATTCTTGACGCTTGTCTCAACTCAATGGAGCTGTCATAAAACGTGTTTGAAAATACCTACACTGAAATAATTCATACAAATCTCATTTTTACCTGAATCGCAATTTTTGATCCCTAAGGCAGAATTTTTAACATAGCTTTACACTGTTGTTACATGGAAACATCGTTAGCAGAAGAGACAATGCTAAATATGTTGGAAGTTGGAGCGAGTGTTTTATGAGTTCATTAACTATATCTCTGTACCTCTACTCAATCTTTAAAATTATACACAATTTGTAAGGAAAAATTTACGTTACAATTAATTTTAATTTGTGTACACAATCTATGGTATAAGTAAACTTAATATGAGACTGAGACTAACGAGGGGTTAGTACACTACCTGAGTGTCCGATTAGACTTATGTGATGTTCAGTTTTGTAGAGGTACACTAAAAAACTACGATGATAGTTTAATAAACTACTAAAGAGTGTTTTCTGTGTAGACGAAGAGTATCTGAGTTCATACACGAGGTAAACACAATCTACTGATATGTCTTGTCTTGTTATGAATTTTTGAATTCCCATTGAATCCAGTCTGGCCCTGATTGCTCGTCATGATTATCATCATCAGGAGTAACATACGTACTACTAATATTCTGTTGCCTATAGCTTCTTCTTCTTGTGTCCTGACTCTTGACATGTACTGTGATTTAATGATCGGGGTAAATAAAACTATGCATTACTAGTTCTGTAAACTACATGCATTAGTGTAGTAGTATTGGTATGAAGAAAATCTTAAGCTGCTAGGAATTTAGTAGGAGAGAAAAAGCAAGAGATAAGTCATGAGTCAAGACAGCTCTCTGCTTTCTTAACTTGACATTATTTCATTATTCTTATCATTATGAAAGAATTTGCAAAAGGCAAAGTTCATTGTTCTATTCTAGAGTTGTACGTGTGGCCTGTGCCCTGTTGTGTATGTATATTCGTGCAGAGTAGTGACTGTAGTGTACTCTGTAAGCAAAGTATACACAAAACTCGAAAGAATAACATTTAAGTGATGATACCACTAGGAAATTTTTCCCTGGGAGCGCAATGACCCAAGTGTGGATTAGCACTAATTAAATTTGCTATAGTGGATAAAATCAAATTCCCATCAAAGAGCCTTAAGTGCATTTAACGAGTAAATTCTGTTCCAACGAGAAACACCAAGCTATTTACACTACCCCAGCAAAAAACTGCTGCACAATCATATTCTCGTACATCCACACAGCGTGTATTTATTACCGTATGTAATCTACGACAAAGTACACTGAGTGAGTAGTTAACCTGTGAGTAGTGTACTTCATTCTCCTACTACCAACTACTTATGTTTATGCTCACCAGATTTACGTGAATACCATTATAACCTAGTGGAAGTATTAAATGAACTATGAACTCGTTTGCATACTGCTAGGCCACTATCTATATGCATTATTGTGGCAATATAATGCATTCCTACACTTTTCTACCTATGTTCTATGTGCAAAAAATAACGACCAAACATAATAACAACAATAAACGTAGTAAATATGCACAAGGAGCATTGACAATGAGTTCAATTTTGCTAACAAGTTCATGCACAGCCAAGATAATAGAAAATAATAACCAAGTTCTTGTTTAGTACACATACAACATGCCTGTACCTATTCCTACACTACATGCAGTAGCTCCTTTATGTAAAATGTGTACCTATGCTTTATATAAATAGTAGGGAGTAGAATCCTAGTACTAGGAGACTATCTTAGAGCAATAATGTAAAACCATAAAGACAGTTAGAGGTGAAAGGAAAAAGGGCGCGTGAAAAGTGCTGGCAAAAGACACAGCCAAGCTGGTTTAGCTTCCGCTCTGACAATTGCTCCTACAATTCCTCTATCAAATCATGCTCTATACATTTGCACTTCACAGAACCACTAGTAAGAGTAACATGTATAAGAGACAAGGCGTACATACACTGTACATATACCTCTACTGATATGCACACAGTCAATACTACCATTCAATTTTTTTCTTGAGGATTAGCATTGACCCTTATATAAGTTGAAGTTAAAGGAATAGTGTAATAACATGACATATGGTCACTGATCCAAGATTATTCGTCCGCCAGTTCATTTCATCAAAGGTCCGTATGTAACACATACGCTATAACTATCTACCACTTATTACATGAAGGTATACATATTGTGTGTTGTGTGTTATAGAAAATATTTGGTTGTGTTGTCGTCCTCTCGTGTGATGCACACACTAATCGGTTCAACGGTAGTAGTTCCTTTGTTTTCTTTTCCCCATGCTATACTTTACACTTAAGCTTTTGCCATACTTTTTCTTAACCATCCATCCATCCGTTCCTCCAGCAGTATATGTATATATAGTAGTGTTATTCTTTTACATATATCGCAATGCAACATATTTACATGCATATATAACGAAGTGTTATCTATCTTTGTGTATGCATATCATGATCATGACATGACTCTCTCACATCATACTACTGCTATAATATAACAGCAGTGGTTCAACTTCTACTAAAAATCAACGGACACGGCATAAAACTCCATTTGGTCTCAAGTCTCAAGCACGAAAATATTTTACATTTATTCACAGATCTTTATCCTTAAAGTGCTTACTTATTTATTATTCCTCAGACACACTATCGTATTCACATCTGCTGTAGAATTCTATGTATGTAAACATGTTGTGAAAAGTTGAGAGCATCCTACCTATGCTATAATACAAGCTATATATTATATTAGTAGAGTGTAGTGTAGTTGATACAACATGTAAAATAGTAAGATCCGTGTATTTGAACCTTATGTATAACAAGAGGTCTTTCTCAACAAATTCCCCAAACGTCATCTTCTCCCATTATATTTGTATCTACGTGGTAATTGCATATTAGTAAATCAACTGAAATTCGATAGATTACTATCGAGCGAGAAAATCTTTGTAAATTGTGCAAAAAGAATAAATCATCGGGTTTCACCTTTACAAAAGCAGTAGCATTGTTCCCTTAATACAATAATGCTTTAACAAGAGTACTACATAGATGCATTGTAATGTGCGTACATCACAAGTCAAAGCGTTCCAGGTTCGTTTTTCCAAGAATATTCGTATTGGTCTGATGAGTTTATATCTACAGTATAACATGAGTAACCTCACTAAACGTTATACAAGTTAGAAGAAAACTCACAGACACTTATTATGCAGATATATACTTTGAGCCACTACCAGTACTTAGTTAGTGTGTAATTAAGAGGCAAACTATTACGTAGGCATACTGGTAATACACTCTGGTCTACCCCATAAAATAAAATAAACTTTAAACTAATTGTAAATATGAAACTGGACTGTATACTTTTGTACGCAATAAATAATCGAGTCAGGTAGATAAATACGACAGGCCTAACCTAATACCTCCTTACAATTACACATACACTCGTATCTACCTCATAAGGTATAGTGTGATACCACGTTCACGGATCAGCATTTGTAAGTCAAGAGAAGAATCGAAAAAAGTATTTTGAAAGCGAAAGGGCTTAAGTAACTCTTTCATCTATACAGTCACATGCACGGCATAAACACAAGAAACGTATGTGATGCGATGTGTTGTGTAATTGTAGTGCATTGCAAAGCAAAGGGTAGTTGTGCAAGAGTGCATGACGCCCCCACATTCGGGCAGTTGTTGCTTTGTCTTTTATCTAGTCCTTTATACAGCGTCAACCACCTCATTGAACAACCCTCAAATTAACTTACCTAACTATTTATTCTATGTACGTAGTAAAGTAACTACTTTTAAACAGCTAATTGCATATACTGCTTATAACATTCTTTGTTTTAATCATCACAAACTTCAATATGAAATTCAAAGAAAAGTAGGTATTTATTTTAAATATCAATAAAACTTTATCATTAATTAAATTTTATTGTTATTTTTAGTTTTAAAATCAACAGTTCAATTTATAGCTCAGTAAATACTATATTTCCGCAATTAAATACTTTCCTTGGTACTCTAGCATAAGTACCTCATACTCATCATGTAATTTTTATTTATCTGAATATTTAATTTATAAATATTAACAAAAATGTTATTTCTGACCAAATAAACTAGTGAGTGAAATTCCAATTGAAGGAGTATGGTATGAGTTTGCATATAATATGAGAAATAATAGCAACAAAATAAATTTTTCGCGCAGTATATTAAAACAAACAGTTTAGAATGTATTTGGTACAGAGAATGTTCTACAATTCGCATCGGCGGCTAAATGTGCTTATCAAAAGCCATAGCACGTGCAGTTGAATTAGACTTTACTGAAGACGTGAAGACAAAAACACTTTGTGTTTGCAAGTAGTTGCTCTGTTCAACTATAACTCGTGTTAGAGTAGTACTATATGACTAATACGAAATTCATTCATTCATTCAAAAGTTCTTTTGAAAGATCTCAGAAAACACGCGGAGCTTTAGCTTTCCGCTCACTCGCGCAGATCTATTGTAATAATATCCTTAGACATTATTCGACTATTTACTAATAGGCACATCTTGTAGGTCGTGCCTATTAGTTAATCCAAGCTGTGAGTGTGAGTCCATTTGTGCATACACACAGCTACTACTTTATTGTTTACATAATACATCCTCAAAAGAATAAAGCTTTACACCCTCATTCTTTATTCTGTTCAATAACAGTACTAGTACATAATAGTACTTAATGTTAAGCTCCGGGTTGCTTTGAAGCTATTGGTTGTCTTGCTACAAGCACCAAAACTTGTTTGTACTAGTAATTACTACATGTAAACGAAAATATTGTGCAATAAAATCTTGAAAGAGAATAACAACACATTAATACACGTAGCACATGTATGTGTTATAAAGGATAACATCTACGAAGAAACTTAATAGTCTTCACATACATATTGTATTATACTACTAGGAAGGCAGAAGAGGCTGAGCAATCGTATCGTATTGTATCGTATGTATAAACAGGGATCTCCAATCCATACTAACATGTTTAACACGCTTAGAATCTACAACACTAATACGATGCAGAAGGAATAACAGCCCGGGTCCTCTCATTTCATCCATCCTGTTCACTCACCCACTCCCATACACACACTTACAGGCACAACCGTCTTCTTTACGATTTCATTCACAAGTTCAAAGCGGAAGTCGAGGTTTTGGTTACGCACTCATTTAACTCATTCGGCTATGCTTGCTCATACTACACTACATACGTGATATACAGCACCATAATATAACTATGTACCCTACAACCATGTAACATATACATCCATATAAAAATGTACAATGATCTCCCAACCAACAGAAGTAACTAGATCTCTGGGTTATCCCGGTTCCTTCTATACTCAAGTAAATGCGTCTTCAAACGCTAAATCTGTTTCATTCTCATATGATGCTTGTATGTACTATGTGTGTATTACTTACATGAGAAATAGTAGGAGTAGGTATGTACGTCACAAAACAAACGGATATGGAATTTAAGTAGTGTAAAGTATAACAGAGAATACGTTGTAGCTGTTGTGACTGTACTTGCTCAACTTACTCGTATATCTTTATTCAGACTGACAGAGAAGAATACAATGCAAGTGACGGAACCCTCGTCTCATTCCCTAATTTCTGAAACGTAGCGGAGAAATAGATATCTGTGTCAGTCAGTGTATAGGTCGGTGGTAGTGGTGGTGGTAGTAGTCGGATCACACAACAACTCAGTGTCCTCAAACTATAAATGTGTTTCCGAATTTCTTATATACTTATATTAATGTAATACGCAAGCACATTTCGTAATACATTTAAATGGAAATATACAAACGAATGGCGAGTGTACTCCAGCCCTAACATACAAATATACTGCCATAACATAAACATGTGCCTTCTATTTATATAGAAAATAAATTACAGATAGGGCTAGTTAGTATGATGGTTACAACAGAATATTGCTGTAATGATTTCATTTGTGATGTTCCATATTCTTAAATGTAGTGATATTCATACACATGTGACTTCGGGATTGAGTGGGTGAGAAAATGAAGAAGTTATATTATTAGTAGAAATGCATGATCTGTATACATTAAGATTTAAAGACTGCTGCTCTGCTACTGTCGAAAAATAATGTGAGATTCCTGCAGTTATTTTACTCATGAAATGCTTTAGTAATGATTATACTTGTATATTAACCCTGAAAACTACTGTAAATCCCTGGAGGCTTCTACTATTAGCTTTTATTATTAGCTTTTACTGCATGAAAAGGTTATACTGAAGTAGCAGCCTGGAGCACGACACACTATGCCATACCAGGCCATACCATAGCTACACTCTCAGACGTGAATATGAATTTACTCAGGACAGACAACAAATTATTCAGAAACACAACACACATACATAGTTCTTGAACAGAACTATAATACACGTAATAAACTCATCTTTCACTTTCAATTCGACTGAAATGGCACGGCATGCTTAGAACAGGACATTATGGTTGAAAGACGAGACATAAGGTAAATAGGTGTTCTCTGTTGTGTGCTGGCTCTTCCGTCGTCGTTGTTTTTAAAGGGAACGAGTTCATAATATTTTAAGTCTTACTACAAGTAGGTACATAAAGCGAAGTAAGTAACACCGCATTATATTCATTTACACTCATATTACTTATACTATAATATGCTCTTACAGAAAAGGTACCTACTCAAAAACTTGCACATTTTGTATATGTTAGCATCCACTATTCCTATACACACCAATATACACCGAGTCCTTTCCTTGGGACAAAAACGATTTCATTCATAAACACGATTTCCGGTGACAGACAGTGCAGGCAGTGCATTACAACCCAATACTGGTATCCTCACCAAGTCCATTTACAAATAGACTCCGTATATAATGTATACATAAATACACGTATACACTCCTACACCACAATTCCATTCTACAGTGCATTCATGTGTATTGCATGTACATGTAAGTCGGTATAAAATGGTAGAGCACAGCAGAAAGCATTAAGTTCAACCAACTAAAACCGTGCCAGTTCACATGTATAATGACTATGTCCTGTCCTGTAAACTCCTGCTACCAACTACCACATTTTAGTGTACCTTCATTTATTAGCTAACAGAATTCGTCCCATCTGTAATAGCTTTTTGGTTGCACTCCCTACCTTTTAAAACTTAAATTCATAAGAAATGCTTGTACAATGTACAATACTTGTATCTATCATACAATCCATTACTTTTTTGCTTTCATTTGGATTTGGATGCGAGAGGTCTGAGTAAAACTTACACTGCCAACAAACAATAACCCTACTACTTACGTGTTGTAAGTACTAATTGTACAACACGTCCATTATATTATTATTGCTCCTACTGGTGTAAAATTTTAAAAGTAGGTAAATTAACATGAGTTTCCAATAGAAATCATATTACACTGCATTGTGAAGCTATAATAATTCATAGGAACAGAGCACGTACAGCTCCTTCCTTCCTGTTGTGTGCCTGTCCACTCTCATGTCATGTCCTGTCCTCAGTGACTCAAGCAAATCTTAGTCATGTCATGGCACGCTCACACAATAACTTTGATACAACTCTCTTTGCGTTGAAAGTCGTTTTGAAAAAACTAATTGCATCGCAAATCTTAACTTCAAAAATGCTATGCAGCTTAAAAATCATTTGGAGTAGGTAAACCTAATTCACTAACTATAACTAAGGTAATGACTGTATAAAAAGTGGAAAATGTGTACCTATGTATATTATGCATTTTATGCCAAAGAGTTTTAAAAGTTTTTAGCTTACCATTCATAAAAGAAGAGGACGTCACGTTGTTGGATGTTGATGACGGCGGGAGACCTCCTTGATGAGGAAGCACAGCAGTAACTTTCTGGTCCATCGTGTAATTGTCAAGGAATTCGTTCAAGTCCGGAACTGCACAAACTGACTCGTAAAGACTGTCCAGACCTGTACTGTTGCGATTCAACTCCACATCTGGTGACAATAAGCGAAAAACACATGTAAAAAGGTGCAGCATTGCATACACACTCATATTATAATTTTACACAGACAAAATCATGTCGTGCCTGTTCATTTGACACACACGGGTAAGTACAGATAATATGGGGACGTAAGGAACTGCATGGAAAAGATATAAAAGTGTTTTAAAGAATGCTTCTTCCAGAAGAAGAAAAAGAAAAGAGTCATGCTGAAGCTCAGTACCAGTATCTCTCTCAATATCTCTCTCATACTGACTTAATGTCGATATAAAAAAGCCATTGATCGTTTATGTATCTTTTACTATCGGACTGAGTGAGGAGATGGCTAAAGACAAGACGAAAGACAAGAATACATGGATTCAGTTGGGAAAAAACCACATGAAATGACGCGAAATGAGATGTATCCAAGTCTCAGAATAACAATTAGACAAAATCCTGTCCGACTATCCGGCACAACTCAATGGAGAAAAAATAATGCAAATATGTCCATTCGACAAACGGTTTTTCTCTCTTTTTCCAAAGAACGCATTATGCAAGTGAATTCAATATTTCTAAAACTACAAGCAATATTTGCAGTTAAAGACAAAAAATAATCATATCATATAATAAATACACAAGTATGTAGTCTATTGGTTTAGGAAATAGTGTATCCTTTGGTTGGTTGCATTTTCCTGCTTGAATTAAACATGAGGTTTCATTCATTTCTACTGAACACATTCACATGCTTTATACATACGTAGCGCATAACATGATGTATGCATAAAATGCACAGCATTATAACACTGTATCTTATTTACGATCTATACGTCTATATCCAAACGGAAATTAGAAGGTCATAGTAGAAGTTAGTGATACATGTCATTTGATTTAGTTATTTTGCTTTTAGTGAGAATTTCCTTTACAAAAACACAGAATTGAATAAAAGTGAGCGATGCACGGTATATGATGTTCTTGCGTAACATTTTACATACAATTGAATTATCTATATGCACTTGTACATTAAAACATCCAACTACATAAAAAGCATTGGCAATCAATGCTTTTGCATAAATAAACGTATTATTATACATTTCATATACGTATGTACATACCTACATGTTTTATGCAAAATATAACTAAAATCCAATTGTATTTGACATAATTTCTATATAGGTATGTTGGTTTGGTGTGTATGTGGAGCATATAAATAGAGAGTCAAATGAAATCTGAAAAGACCGATTCGCCCATAATATTGTTGGCATAATGTAAGCACGCTTCCCGTTTTCATCAAATTCGAAACTATATTCGGCGGGATATGGATATCCTGTTTGTTGATATAAAGGAACATAACTATAGTTAGTTGTCCCTTGGTTTCCTTTTCCCTTTCCTGCTTACACGGATGCTGCAAGTAGCCACACAATACCGATTGGGACATTTAATGTTGAAACTATTCCGATTAACAACATTCATAATTGTGACACTACTCCTGCCATTTCCTCTTTTTACTTTTCTAGCTGCGACTATAGCAAACTCAAATTTCATCTACTTCGCTACCACCACTTCAGTTTCCATCAACCAACTTGCAACAGCTCGCAACTCTGTCCATCTACAACTAAAAACCAGAAAAAAACCTTTAATACACTTTGAAAATGTTGGAAATTCCTAAGCTAACAATCTCCATGAAGTATACAGTGACATAAGTGATTTCTGCGTAAAAAAGGGAATGTAAGTGTTGTGGGGATCATGATGCCATCTTTAGTTGTCTTGTTCCCAGCTAGTGGTTTACATTGATCATCTTGTAAATGTGAAGTGCATTGTGCATCAGTTTCACAAACGCAAGGAACTGCGACGACAAAGACTGTGCAAACGTCAAGATAAACGCAGTAACAGTGAAAAACATCATCTTTCATCTTCTTTCTGCCAGAATTAATAACAAAAGTGAATTTTCTGCCGTAATGAGGAAAGTTAGAGATACTTAAGAGTTTGAGTATACAACACATTCATTTTCTTTATCAACAGAGTGCAAAGAGAACAAGGGAGTACAAGCTGATGAACTTTTTTTCAGATACTAGTTCTAAAAATTACACACTGTATAATATTACAAGGTGACTTGAGAGATAATGAAGAGCAGTCTAATAGTTTGTGTTGTACCTACCTACTTAAAAAACTAACTGACAGACAGAACGAAAAGAATAAAAAACATGCAACCTTTACTTGGATTTCATTTGAGATTTACAGCTTCTATATTTTATTACATCTCTAACAATAAATAATTAGCTGCTGTGCTCGTGTAATTTTTGTTGTGCTGTGTATACTTCTTATTAGATAATGTTTGTTGCATCAACAGCAACAGAACATTACTAGTATAGTGACTACCAGAATTTTTAATCTCACAAAGAATCACCACAAGTACATTGTGTTTAAAATTCTTTCAAATCTATTGGAGAATCAAAAGAAGAAGTGATACGAAAATGAATCATTTTCTATTTCTGAGTATATAAAAAGCAGCACAAATCTGTTTGTACAAAGTTTACAACCCCTTGCAGCTATTATCGGCTGCTTATGTACATCAAGAAGAATTAGATGATACAAGTACCTACATATCTACAGATATTACGAGAATACATGTGTATTACATAGACAAACTTTTATACCTACACAGACAGTATAACTAGCAACAGTTACTAGTTGCTTGTTTATAAAGCATTTACCTACCCAGAAAGACTTACAAACTGCATAAGGATCCTCTCTCACTCTGAAAAAGCTCTCGAGTACAAAAAATGGTGATTTCCCGACAGATTGCATTGCTGAAGAGCTTAAAGCTCCTTAGGCGCAATAATAATGGTGTAAATGTAAACCATTCTCAAAATCAACGAGAGATATTTCGTTATGTAGCCCTATTTATACGATTGGTGTAGGGATGAAATGAAAATGATGTAGTGGCTGAATCTGCTACTTATAATATTGTTATCGTTTTATTGCCTTTAATATCCCATAAAGATACTAATCCGTGATTCTTGATAGAGACGTTGTGTGCTAATGGTTGTTACCTCTACATTTGTAATGTACGAAATATATGTTATAAAAGAAAAACCAAGTAAGTATTAGGAAATCAAGATGTGTTTGTACAAGTGGAAGAAAAGTGTTAATAGAAAAGACGACGTTAGTAGAGTAATATAGGCAACGGATTAGCCAGAGGTGGGAAAATGGGATACGTTTATGAATTATAATGTATCTATGAAAAGATTCTGTCCAATCGGAGAAGACTGAGAGATGCATAGAAGGTCCTCGTCACTACTCATGGACCAAAACGGGTCATGAATTCATCCCAGTGTGATAAGACGTAGCCAATGAATGTAACTCTGCATTTTTTACCGCAGCTACTAATAAATGTTGTAGAGATAACCAGATATATACAAAGTTGAACTACTGTACCCATACATATTTGTATATTAGTATGGCCATGCGCACACAAAAGTGTGAAGCTGTGTGTATAAGTGTATGTGTATATGAATGAGACAGAGAATTCTATGATGCTGGTATAGCTACATTATCTCATTTCACTCACCGCTGCAGAGAAACACAATGCAATCAGTTCACTACGATCCACTACTATTACCACTACAACTACTTTTACGATCTAAAGATGAACCAAACCAAAATCACACAACTATTACTACTAAACTATTTCGCCATTCATCTCAAGACTCTCTGAGCAGAATCTGAAATAAACATAAAGAAATTCAAGTCTTTCCAGTCAGAAAGACTTACAAGCTCTGATGAAAATGGATTTATTCTCAAGAACTCAACTTTCCACTTTATTTATATTTATTTATACATACCGACATCTCTACGGGTATCCTTGTCAGTTTACACAACAAAGCGAAGATTATCAGAACTGGTAAGAAAATGTTGTGAGTATAGAATGCCTTTAAAACACATATATACACATTTATACTACAATAATATCCACTAACAACCCACGCACTAATTTACACCAACTCTAGTGCATTATCCGTATAATAGCTTGCAAAACAGCTTTTTCATGAACTTTTTATTTGATTTATTTTTACCAACACATTATTATGGAACTAAGTAAGTATTGTAATCGTTTATTTGTATTCACACTGCATAAAAGACAAGCATTATAGTGTAAAGATCGTTTTAAATAGATCATAATAATAATAATATTTGCATGCAAACACAATTTCATATGAAAAATGTGTATAAATCATATTACAATTATACATAGGGAATGCTAGTACGTACATTTTTCTTTTCGCTTGAACTATTTTGCACAGATTTTTATAGAGAGCTATACTGCACATAATTCCAGGTATTACAATATGCACACATCTAGGTATATAATATTATATAGTATTTATTTATGTTTTTCAAGACGATGTTAGTTCGTGGTCCTCTAGTGCATGTGTGTGTATGTGTAAGTAAGTGTAGAAAGAATCATCGGGCTATGGTTACTTAATACATAGGCACCTACCTATATACGTTTTACAAGTCAAGACTTATTTGACGAAGGAAGACTAACCTTCACACATGCACTGAACATGCTTCTTTGGCATTGCATTGCATCATTGTACGAAACGAGCGAGTAGTAACAATAGATACGCAGTTAGTTACATTAGCACAGAAGAATACTCGAGGAAAGTAGTTTTAAAACACTTTTTGGGCTTGTCCATTCAAATCAACCATGCTCGACGATCTTACGAACAATCTCTTTCATTCTTTCCTACCTTAGGCAATACACTATCAGTGTGTGCTCCTTAAACATTTCAACTTCTTGGAAGATTTTATTCAAATTATTATTCAGATGAGCATCCTAGCTTCTACTCGCTCCTGCTCGAGACGAGACCATGCAGACACGTTCTCTCAAAGTATAGAATTATTGCTAATACTCCTCTAGAACACGATACAACCGGCTATATTATAATTTATAATACCCTCAGCACTGTGTTTACAAAAAATATCTAAAATGTTTAGGCTCTCTCTCTCCAGTTCTTACTATTATAATATAATCATGCAACAAGACACTTTGCTATGCACAAGACCCCTACTATGCGCACACTCAAAAGTTTCATTAGTAATACACTATTAAGTTTATTAGACGAGTAAGTTCTATCAGAAATTAGCTCAGATTCTTTTCAAAGCAACTCAACAGCATTATCATATATATTAGTGTGTAGGTACGTGTATAAAATACTAGAGGTATTTACAAAGTATATTGCACCTGTATTAGAGAAACAAAGAATATTTTTTGTCTATAGCTACTATTAGTCTCTCACTCATAAAAATGTCATAGTGGTTTTGACTAGGCGAGTTAATGTTGTTAGCAAGACGAGACGATGTTGCGATGTGATGTGCAAAAAAGTTGATGAATGATTGCCGTGACTATGTTTTATTCTTCCAGTTCACAGTGTCTTACGTAAAACCGTACATAACATTATCGTATATACCTAAATGTATACATGTATCTCTTATAAATACTGTACCTGAGTGTTATATGACAGAGGTACATTAAATAGCAGAAGGTTCATAAAAAGTGATTAATGTCATAACATCATTATAATGCTGACATCGTATGTAATATACGGTAGCTGTCCCGTGGAAGTATAATGTGAACTAATGTTCGTACGAGACATAGGGGTGTGTGTAATGAGTATACAGAGATACGTGTATGAAAATCGTGCATTATTACAATGTACGTGTAGTTTTTAATATTAGTGTTCTGAGCATCACTGCATTATTGTCACATTATAGTAATAGTGGGATTACACGACAAGTCTTGAAATGATCCTTTTGAAATGAAGTAGCTAGGAGTAGAAATGCTTGGATTTGTTGTTTTGTCAACGAGAGAGACATAGAGAGAGCAGAAGGAGGAATAACGAGAAAAAGAGATGTAGAAATGTGAGTTGAGGGATGAGGCTGAGGATGAGACGGGAGGGTTAGCGGTTCACTCACCTTTCTGCAAAATTTCAAGATGTTCCCACAAAATGTCGCCCATAAATGGAGGAGATCTGGCCACGAAAGTTTCTCGTCCGAGAGCCACAATGTCTTTTCCTTTCATCTGAAACGTATCCAGATTGACTCCTTCCAAGGAAAACTCATGGGTAGCCCATAAAAGCCAGTGGGTCACGTGCATTTCGTTCCACAATCGTGGATCTGCAACAAACAAAAAGATTTTTATTAGTCAGAGCTTCAGAAAATGCTACAACTACAACTACTAAATAATAAAAGTACAAAACTGCATGAGTACAGATATATTACAATGTGGCGCAGGAAAAAATTGCATTTTGAAGGTTCACATTCACATTCTCCATGTAAAACGTAAAACTTAAAACATTAGTAATACAGATACATACTAACTAACAAAGTAGTCGTAAAGCAGACAATAAAAATACTACCTTACATTATTACACAATGAATACCTTCATCATCCCATCGTCTCACTTCAGTCGCTATATTTTATGCAAGGTAGCTGTACAGCTTTGCCTATCTCCATCCACCTTTTAAACTCAATGTGAGCCGAGCTCTCCATTATTATCATTATATTGTTTCTCCTCCCACACACCTCATATCTGATATGATTTGCTATGCCGTATCTAGACATATACACATTGTACACAATCGTTATTCTATAAATTGCTTTTCGTGCTGTAGATAAGCTAACATAACAACTCATCTGCTCAAAGTCTATATAATTAAAACTAAATTCTCCTGAACTACACATCTCCGTCAAAAATTAATCTGCCTGAGTGATTGCTCATATAACATGATTATCAATTATAATCTTGATACATAAATATTCAATATAAAACCAAGTTATACTTGCTTAAACACATATATCATACACTTTCGTCATGATGATGCTCAAAAATAAATTTTGCATACACATGAATTTTTATACCAATAAAGCCTAAACGTACTAAGTCAGAATTTCACTCTGGCTATTGTAATAATAGTATGTAGTACTTATACACGTACAGAGTCACGCAGAGAGATCAATTCAATTCTCTTCCTTATCTTGTACACGGTAGACAGATTTGATAGACAGAATTCCAGCACCACGTACACGTAAAGGTAAATAAATCATTTCACCATTTCATAGCTACTTACCATTTCCATGGATAAATAACCCTACTGTATAGAACAACTATTCTAGGACTACTCCTACAAGTAGATGTCATGTGTTTGTTTAAAATTCAAACCATAATAGACCTATGGCAAATAAATTATAACTCGAGAACTTGCAAAACACGACAGCAGCATAAAGGCCCATTATTTTTCATACTACGTACTATGTACATATCAGACGCAAAATGCTATGTATCTACTCTACTTTTATAGAAGAGATAGTAAGTATATTATGTTATGTATATACAGTAAAAGCAAATGCAATGCAATATCAGTGTGTAGTGTTTATCTATTGTGTTGTGCATTTCTACATGTACAATGAATCCAGTGTTTACCAGAGAGACGACTAGCACTGGGTATTAAGTACGTTGTACACTACACAGTAGTCGTACTAATATAAATATAACATGGTGGTGGTGGTAGTGAAGTCGAGTCGAGGTCAACCCATGTTCATGATATTATTATTATTTGCAAAAAGCTGTGTGTGTGTATTTTGTATATGTATGTATGTGTGTAGGTATATGTATGTAAAATGTACTGCAATATGCAATGGATGAATATATAGGAACACATCATCCAGCAAAGTAGGAGCAGTAGTGTTGGATGAGAGTTGAGACGAGGAGAGCAGGGCATAAAAGAATCGTTAAGTATAGACTCTAGCTATTTGTTTCACGCTACAATGCTCATGCTGTCCTCTATACCCTTTTCAAATCAAAAATGTCCGTGCAAACAATGCCTTTATCATTCGTAATAATCTCAAACCCTTTATTCACTGATTGTAATTCAGCAACATTTTATTCTCTTTTTCTATATAGTGTATGGTATACATGTGTCTTCTATGTATAGAACTTACACGAAGATAATATGTATATGCACTACAGTTCTGAACCCGTGCACCAAGATAGCTTTTTGTAAGTACTGGTGAGTTGTACATAGTGTAATAATAATATTATGTGATCTGTCTTGAAAACCCTTAGCTTCCCAAGCTGCTACAAATAGTGATACATGATACACACACGCATCTTGTAAATTGTGCCACAACCTCTGATTTTTATTTATTATCGTTCTAAACTTGTACTTCCAATAATATCTGCCATTTTATTTAATAGTACGACATATCCTACCCACATGTAATTTTTAACGGAGAAGGCTTTTCTGTTATTATCTCTGATTTACAAATTCTTAGTTTTGAAATGACATAACACGGAAAAAGTTGAAGCATTGAAGCTCGTGCAAAAGCAAAATCTAGCATTTTGGCTTACCGCTTCGTTATTCTGATAACATTTTTTGTAACATTTTTTGAAGAGGGTGCGTACACACAGGAGTTGAATTTTTTTATTTAGGTACATAGTCCCCATTTATCATGTAACAAGTCAATCACAAAGTCCAGATTGCTTTGAGTACTAAACCTTCCTATTTTTGTACAAACTAAACCATGTATGAGTGATTTCTTTCTTGTAGTGTATTGGGTTGTAGCGCCGTAGCTATACATGAGACATTTAATCTCAGCATGAATCACAAACACATACTGTATAGAATAGGAAAGTACTATGTTCTAGCTCCATCTGAAGCATCCACTCTTTCTCAGGTAACTATGATTAGAAAATTCATTCTAATTGTGGAAGCTCAGAATCTGAATGTAGCTAATAAGAGAAACTACTACGGCCCAGAAATAGAACAAGCATGCATACAAACTCTTATCTTATCCTCACCTTAACGGATAAGATAAGAGCGTGTACAAATGTATGTGCATATACATTACAAGAATAAGTTAGCAGTATATTGCCTATGATTTTATAGGAATTCCTGACAGAAAGAGCAAGTGAAAAGATGTTTGTAATATAATAAAGGGAAATAGTGTGGTCGATGCTCTACGACTTGAAATGTTGTAGAACTTGATTACATATTAATCCAATGTGCATCAAGTTGCTTTTCTTTTACACTTGTTCTCATTGTAGTATCTAATTTGAAGTATGCTCACGCATGAATGAGACATTACCATTGATTAAGAGGAGATGAATAAATAAAAGAACCTTATCGTACATTACTTACAAACCTTAACTATACGAACCCATATAATGTATATCCTTTTATTACTCCTCCAAAATATTATACTCCTCCAAAATACAACTAAAGCACTGCATTCGACTAGATTCGCATTTTTGGTACTTAATACGGACAAATACTCTTCTTATGTATGTATTATTACACATAAGGTATTTTGGTAGCAAGTAATAATGTTTAGGTGTATGTATTTACAAGTTGTAGTGATATAATTTTGGTATCTGTGTGTATGACCAGATATTTCATGACATGGCAGACGCTGGAGTTTTTTTCTTGTGAGAGTAACTCAAGTGTATCGGGACCATTGTCTGACGTAACACTACTTCTATTCAATTGTATACGTAGTACACCCTGCCTGGGTGGAGTACCATTTCATTTCGACTGAGATGGAGCAATAAACCGAGACCAACGGCTAGAAAACAGCTTTCAATGAATATAGACATACTATACCTATACATACCTATAGATACCTACGATACATCTAGCTAGAAATAATATATTCGGGCTTTAGTTGTTGACTTTTCGATGTTATGTATGTGTGTTGCTTGCTAGCAATTATTTGTCTGCCTGTGTGTGTGGAGAAAATACACAATGCTACATTAGTAGCTGCATAGCATAGCTACCTATTCGAATTGATAACAACTAACGAAGTAACAATAAGTAGATGAGAGCGTCTAGTTAAATAACAACAGGTTGATGTTACCAAGTTTTTCTTTTCTACTCTGAATTACAAAAGAATCAAAATCTGGTTTCATGCTCACATACCAACTTATCAAGCATATCGTTTATTATGACCACAACTATGTGTAATATACTAAGATTAAGTTAGTCTGCCTGTGACTATCTTTTGTATTCTCAGGTCTCAGTTGAACTTCAAGTGTATAGTAGTAGTTTTTTGTACGTCCAGCCAGAGCCAGAGACTAGCACTAAAAGGTAGCCAATAGGTCGTCTCGTCATGAATATTTTAAGACTATCTCTGAAGCAGTGAGGAGGGTATAGAAAGATGTTTAGTATTCATACATAGTCATAGGTGCTACGTACTAATAGTATGTACATAAAAGTTTCCTAGTATTTATGCAAAGAACCTGTCTTGTATTTTTACTGCACCTATATCGATGTAGTATCTGTATTATCTAACCAAGGTAAGGCAAGGATAAGTAGACTTAAACAAAGATGTTTTTACAAGGATGACACACAGGTGTAGTTTTATCTTTATGAGCTACTAGAAGTATTATTACTATCCATTGTAAGCAAAGACAGCTTTCTTTTAAACGAAATCACGAACGTAGAGGATTTATACTCTGAAATTTTAAAAGAATATCGTTAGACTACACAGACACTGCTCTCAAGTTGAAAGCTTTGACTTATGACTAGAGATACTAGTCATATTATACTAGAGACAAGTGGAGCCCCCCATAGAAAATTCTCATCGTGTTGTTAAATGAACGTCGGATGAATGAGTAATACATCTAACAAGGACAAAAAATGACAAAGAGATCTGTAATCTGTGAGGGTAAGCAGAGCATCAGCGAGCTCAGCGTCAGTGTGCGGAGCAATGCTAACTCACACTGCAAACTATCAATTTTCCATCCAAACACTCTGCAATCAAGTAGGCAGACACAAGTCAATTGAGCTTGTAGCACCTGTCTCACCTTCAACTGCCCGACACAGGTCATATAACACACTACTTATACTATTCTTCCTACATCATACACACAGCACATGCACTACACAATATATTCATTCTCTCTCTCTGTAAATTCTCATTCTCAACACTGCTCTACCTGTAAAAGCTACCTATGTACTAGCACACTATAACATTACCCCTTCAATTTTCATCCCCGTGCTGCAGCTTACTCTTACATTATATCTTACTCAATATAAAACAAGGACCAGAGTCAGAGAGTTCTTAGTCGGATTCAAACACGAAAGAAAGATATAGCTTCCAGCGATTCTTATTGTTAGTGTATTGTTAAAGCTGTATACTTAAACGTACATTTATATAAACTGCTGAATGTGCATACTAGGTAGTAGTACATATGTAGTGAGACGCTTTACATTACGGTGTACAGACTTTGAAACGTATTTAATAATATTCTCCGTAACGAAGCTACTGCTAGTTCCACGTCTTTCTCAAGTGTGACTCAACCCTTGCTTATAATGTGTAGGTGTGTGTGAAAGCCTTCGCAGTACGTAGAAACATTATGTTAGTATACAACATACCTAGCTAGCTTTTCTCGTTAATAACTCTGGCGACTATGTGTTACACTATAGTCGTGCAGAGTAGTTCATGGAGTACACACAATGAGATGACTACGACTTTTCCAAGATTTCATTTAGCAGTAGTGTAGTTAATGCTTCAATTAATGTGTTTACGTATCAAATGCCACACAATACAATGCCTTATGAAATTACGATTGTACATAGTATTGTGTAGTATACGGAAAGGTGAGGGTAAGACTAAGAAAGTAACAGATAGAACGTTGCAATCAAAATATTTCACTGAAGCAAACAAAATTGTACAAATGCGAAGCTCATTAGCCATCCTGTAGCTATTACTTACTTATGGTCTACTAGTAAATAGTAGAAAAGGTAAGTATTGTTTAGTGGACGTGTTTTTATATTGGAGTGTATGTACTACTATTGTTAATAAATTAGTTGATACTACACGGTGCAGAGGGTTCTACGTTATTTACTCACCTTACTAATGATTTCTCAGCCTATAAATCCAATTAGTATCAAACTCATGTAGCGTAGCCTCCAGAACTCAAATGGGATAAGGAATGATAAGGTCAGTCCAGGTTACGTTCGAGTCAAAATAATCGAGGCAGAAGCTAATGCTCTTTCTCATAACGGTTTAGATGAGAAATATAAGTAGGCTTTTGTAAATGGTAACTAATGATATTATGTTCTTGTGTGATCATCTTAAGATTAACACTAGTACAAATATTATTAAGGGTTTCGCAAAATTCGTTCAGACGTCATTAGTGAATAAAAATAGATCAGTCTCATCATTTCAGAATTTCATCTGGCCTTATTATTGCTAGCACAAGCACAACGGATTCTGGGTGTAATCTTGAGATGTTTTCTGAGAATAGAAGGGCACGACGCGACAGAACAATGTTGTCGTTCTGGTCGAGTTGAGTTCATCATTAATGGAATATAAAGGCGAAAGGGCAACTGGTGAAGTGTACAGATATCAGTGATGCTGTAGTAAGTAAGTAGTTGCTTGGAGTACTAATAAGTAAGAGAAACGATAGAAAAATGAGACAAAGAGCGGAGAGAGAAAGAACTGGAGCTAATTGAGAGTCATAAATAATGATTGTGGGAAAAGACAAGAGTGTACGTACATTATAGAGAGACGTTCGAATCACAAGTCTGCATATTCGTCAGTCAGAGTTAGTCTTTTAACGTAGAACGATATAGTCGTGTCGTGTCGTGAGTGAAGTCCTATTCATTAACTCGTTTAAAACTATTACGCTCCTCATGAACGGAACGTGAATATTGAATTTCATCTGCATCCAAATCACTCATCTACTTATTTACTCTCATTATGATGACAACTAACAAGTGGTTTCAATTTAAGCACAGCATTACCAGTCCCACTCAACTTAAACATAATTACCAATGTATTACATATTTACGTAGGTCTATAATGTATAATATGGAATTATGGAGGTACACTATACATAGTACCTAGGAATTAACTTGCCAAGCAACTTTATGAATATAGAACACATTGGTTGTCTTAAGTTAGATTTTCTCCTCTCTATCTATTTCTGTCCCTCTGTATATATACGAAACGAAGCATCATCAATTTGGCAATAAACGGTTCCCCCAACACAGAACAACAAGGAACACACGACTCGACCCTATGTGCATTGTCACATTTTATAGAGATATAGTTTGGGCCTTGTATATGTAATGTTCATAGCAGATCGTTAATTTTTCATGCATTCGAATAATATTAGTAGGTAGGGTGTGTTCCAGAACTTTGTATGTATGTCTTGAAGGTATATTGTATAGAATGTAACACAATACTCACTCGTTTTTCGTCAACAGTTTAAAATGCATTTGTCTAATGTAGGAATTAATTTGGCGTAGAAAATTGCGTATAGGAAAATTAAGTCGACTTATATAGAAGTTGTAAGTTGGTTGTGAGTGTTGTGTTGTACAAGGGTTGTCATTTTACTGGTGAAGCAACGCATGTAAATTACATTCATTATTTAAGAGTTAATAACAATACATTGCCGTAGTGCTTAATATTGTTAGCTGACTCTGACTGTCCAGTTTCACGTATTTACACCCGAGTTAGTTAGAATTTAAATATATTTCAATGCTGTCGAGTTGAGTTGACTGCACTCGATACAATTGTCTGCCCTAACTGCCAACTTAACTCAATCCCTTAATCACATAAGATTTTATTCATTAGCCATTATACATAATATATTACTTACTCACTTACTCATTCACTTAATCCTCTCCCATCACATCACATCATTGTGTAGATCATTCTCCTACTTACTTTACTTAACATGTGTTTAAATAAATAGAGCATAAGCAACGACGCCGCTCCTACACACAGCACACACTCGACATGACACAGCATCCCTCAACTCAACAACATCTTTCAAACCTCCGCATATATTAATCCACCATTTCACCTACTATATCCAACTTACGCTTATATTCATACCAAAATAGTCAATTCACGCAAACCATGCATCGCATCAGCTAGCTATAAATTCTACACACTGTATGTATAAATACATGCAGTCCACAATTTTACAAGAGATGAACGATTGCTCATTCATTCATCCATTCACAGAATCCCACACTACTGTACCTACCCTACACGCTACACAGTCAAGCCGACACTATGCATGTAAATGTAAAACAGAGGTGATATTATAGCTATAACTAAGAAAAGCTGAAGAAAAGTAGCAGTGTGCTTATTTATACACTATGCACTGTAGTACACTTTATGTACTTTATGTGTGTATAAATCTATATGGAGTATTATTACGTAGAGATGCTAAGTGCTTCTCGTTGTGTATAGATTTTTTTATGTGGGTTTGTTAGTGGATATGGGTTCTGGTGCTAGTACACGTATTATGTTGCAAGATGAGAATGAGAGAGAAAGGGTTTTCATTCATTCATTCATGATCTCCACAGATCAACCCTGCTTGCTTTGCTTACACTTCGTAGAAAACGAGAGAGAAGAACACAGAATAGCTACTGGGGTATAAAAAATCCAGTCTTTCAACTGGATGCATGTCTATTCACTTAAAAATGTATTAGCACACTCCTGAACGTAACGCAACCGAGATTTCCTTTCCATCTACCTTTAACTTTATTAAAAGTATCACTCTCTACATGTATAGTGCATTTTATATTTGATAGCATATAACACTGCATTCTTTGAGTTATAGTGCTTTTTATGGTTTGTAGTGTAAGTATAAGTAAGGAGATAGCATATGTTGTAATTCATTATGTTTTACTAGCTAGAATTACACTATGTTTTATTACTCTATGTTGTATCAGTAGGTAGTGAAGTGTAAAGTTAAAGGCAAGTCAAAGAACTAATCAAGCGAGATTAGCCCAGAACAGAATTGCACTCTAAAATCTACAAGTATCAACTCCACCTTAGAAGTACGAAAGTGAAAAAAAGTTTCAGAAACAATTATATATTGCTCAAAAACAAGTAATAGTGTATAGGTATAATATGTAAGAGTTTAGAAATGGTTATTTATGTAGCTAGCTAATAGGTACGTGTGTAGTGTGACTTTGAGTGAGTCGAACGAATCTCCTCTCGCAGGATGCAAATATTGACTGTCGAGTCAACAAACACATCACATCATTAAATGACTAAAACGATTCTCTCTTACAAAACAGTCACACCACCACCACCTTCACAAATACCAGTCAATGCTTGTTCAGCTTTTCCAAATAAACTGTTTAACTATAGTAAATACTATATTACCTAAATAAAGGCTAAAAAGCATATGCTGTTCCACACAACTACATAATTTGCATAGCACAGTAGAAAGATGTAATAGCACGTATGTATGTTAGAATTGATTACAATTACAAATATAATTTAGTATTCTAGGAATTATGCACGAGTGTAGATAAGTATTTGATATATCAAAAAGAGCTTGGTGTACAGTCCATCTTGTTAGAGCCTTGATTTCATGTTAACATACACGTATATGGCTCTACAAATACAATGGCTGTATATTACGTATTATGTGGTGGAGAACGTCAAGGCATTTGCTTAATTTGTACATTACATACAAAGGACGAACTCAGCTAAACCACAATTGTCTAAATTAAGAATTTAATATTATAATGACTATCGATTACTTCATGTAACTCAGTTATTTTATTGTACTGAATCTTGAAATGAATTCACACAAATCAGACTAGTAAACACATTTACAGTAAAAAACACAAGTTACTGTAGAAATTTAATGCTCCAAAGAATTCATTATGAAGTGAAACATGAAAGGCACATGTTTTTGTGTCTTGCGATACAACAATGGCAAAAACTAACATCTACGTTATTATTAAACTATGTATGTATCCATACCAAAATGACAGAACAGGGGAACTATTTCTACAAAAGTATTTTGGCTGATGGGACTATAATAGTTTGGAATGATTGTGCCTCTACGATCTTTCATCTTTTCCCTGACTCCCTCACTTATGTAAGTTTCCAAATAGTAATGTTAAACTCATATGTGCGCTATAACAACTAGGTATTACGAACATAATAATGTATTTATGTTCCTTATGCATTTCTGTTTTTTGCTTCGTCGTTCACACTGTTTGTCTGTTTTAGTTTTCTATCTGTGGTCTGGTTCTGATCTGACTGAGCTTCTCTGCTTCTTCTGTCGTCATAAATGCTGAGCAGTCTCTAACTGCTTTCTATACATACTACATGCTAGAACTATATTAGACTGTGTCACTACTATATGACATACTTTGAAATTTAAAGTTAAACTTAACCATAAGCGAGTTAAGAACTGTGTGATTCCATTACATAATAATGCATGCAGATCAAGCATCCCGTGTTGTGTTATGAATGATGTACATACAAGGACTGAATGCTCATCAGCAGATAATAAGTAAGAAAACAACTGTAGAGTGAGTATAATGTGTATTAATTTCTCGACCCTCCAACAACACATTGAAGACGAACAGTGACAGTGAATACACAAGAGACAGTTTTATGACACTTTATGAAATATGAGTCGGCGAGTCTCTTCATGACCTGCATCATCATAATTTCTTCCACCGCACTCCAACACTAATATTCCTTCCTATGCGCTATAACATACTCTTACAATTTGACAAAACATAATGTATAGCTTTTTGGTGAATAGCACTTTCGAGAGCACAAAAATCTCAAAATCAGGACGTCCACTTTTAAACAAACATTAAAAATACCTACTGATCTATTGTATACAATAATTAGTTGAGCCTTACAAAATTCTAAGTAATGTCTTCAGGTGCAAAATAACAAGTAGCTCAGCAATAATAATAATAGAAGCATAGATATTTTTAGAATTTCTTATCATTTTGTCCAAAAAACCGGAAAATACTTTGTAAAGATAAATCTGCTTATTATATATTACATATGATTCGCGCTGAACTGTTATCGGTATACGCATTAAAATAAAAATTTGTGTTTGTAAATTATTTGAGGTTGCAACTTGCATACAACCCTTTCATATGCAAGCTGGAGATTGTAATAGAATACTGATTCATATTGAATAAAATCAAGTTTGATGAACTCTTGCAACTATGTAGGTAGTAAGGTATGTATTCTAGTAGCTATGTTAAAAATAAAATATTTACAACACAACTGTCATTCTAAAAATAAAGGCACGCTTCTGTATCTCGTTGCATCATCCCAGTTTAGTTACAAAATTATTTATACATTATAAGTACTTTTATAGCACACACTCTTATTATCCCTACAACTGCAAACTCTTGCTATCAATAATTGTTTACCTAAACTCCTTCGGGTTGCGTTACAGCCAGCACAATACAATCATTAGGATATTTTTAATTCCAAACATGTATGTAGTATACTTTGAGCGATGAAACGCACGAAGGTACAACACCGCCTTTGTATTGAATGTAGGTCTCGTGCCTCTAAGGATTTTCAGAAGCTTATCAATCCTCGCTTTTAAATTGCTCTTTCATCTTCACCTTTTGACTCACTCGCCCCACTACCCGATATTTTAAATAATGATTACATTTCTTGTAGTACACATTGCAGTAATTCTACACTTGTGATAATTCGAAATTATTGAATCAACCTAATTCCAATAAAAAACT
The DNA here is from genome assembly GCA_034694085.1 of Pogonognathellus longicornis. NCBI lineage: Eukaryota > Metazoa > Arthropoda > Collembola > Entomobryomorpha > Tomoceridae > Pogonognathellus > Pogonognathellus longicornis. The sequence continues at coordinate 48,547 of JAQFYB010000192.1, forward strand.
GAACATACCTAACCTACCTATATGGATCATCTCTAATAATTCTCCAGACAAAAAAGTAAAACATGGCCTGTAGAATTACATTCTAACCTCAATTCTAATTTGAGTAAGGAAGGCAAGAGCAAGACTCGCTGCTTCTACTAAAATTGTATTCCACAATATAAAATCCATCTTGACTTGACTGTAAATGCAATGGAGACATTAATCTCGCCGTCTTCTTGTACTGAAACTCCCCTTCTCATTCTCATCAAACTAATCAACCCTTACCTTCAACCGAATCTTACATTACCTTTGCCTTCAATAATAAACTCTACGCTTTACTTTACTTTTCTTTCCTTCACTACTGCCTTACTTTACATTAAACAGAACAATAACAGACGAAGCGAAAACTTGCCACAGACACACGCAGAGGAGTCCACTCATAATAAAAATCATTATAAAGATCCAGTAGTAGTAGTTGAGCAACTCCTGCATCCCCCAAGTATGTAGTAACTTAGTAACACTTGGTGCATCTGTATTTGTAGAGTACTAGTAGCAGTAAATAAAATAAAAGATATCGCCTTTTTCTTAACAGTACATTATATAGCTCCATCCAACATATACAATATACGTTATTTCTTTTTAAAACTCTTTCTTACAGATATCTACAGATGATGATGACATGTGGCGAGTGTGGGGAAGTTGTTTCACTCTCACAAAACAGCCACACCGAAGGACGCTCGATTTTTGGGTAAGAAAAGCTGCTGAAGGGATCATAGCACGTGCGGAGCGGGATCCATCCATTTCAACCTTACTTTACTTTACTATCTCCCTAACACTAATGCTGCGAGGTACTACTACAATATAAAACCAAGTAACCAACTCAACCGACTTAAACTTATCCTCAAAAACACCATCACATAAAATAATACATACAATGCAATAACGCCGAACCAGAAGAATCCCATCATCATCTTCGGCAGCAGCAGTGGTGGTGGCAGAGAGGGTGAGTTCAATATACAATACACTAGTCAACTCACATTCACACTCACTTATAGTAACATAACTGAACAAGTTTCATTCTATACATATTTTCCCTGTATGCAGGAAAATACACGAACTATAACGAGAATTATTACTTTACTTGCATTATTTTATATACACAGTACGTTTATATGTATAATATTAAAGTAAAGAAATTTTCTTTTACAGAGAAAACGTGTATATAGAAAAGCTGAACACGTATGTCAAAGTAAAGTAACCAGGAGTCAAGAAACCATCAGCACGAATCATCCCCACAGAAGATTCACCGAACCTAACCAACTAAACACAGCAAAGCAACCCTCCTGTTCTTCGTCTTTTGCCTCTGTATGTGTAATAGCAGTAGTAATAGAAAAGAAACAACGTAAGACACCTGCTCTATATAATCCACCACATCTAAAGAGCTGGATGCCGCTGCTACTGCGAACGTTGACGATGAAGGAGTCAAACCAAGCACACGCGGTATATTGTTGCATATGCCTATGCAAATATGCTTCTATGTAACTATTACTATAATATACTACATATGTATCCAGTATATCTAAAGTACCTTGCTCCGTGTTTTTACTTTTTACTATAGTGTGTGTGTTATTGCGACTTTTTAGAATTAACTGTAACATCTTGTGGTATGGCAAGGCAGCAATGTCTTCTTTCTTGGACATCCAAATCTACTGCAGATGGTCACATTTTGTTTGACTCATTCGCTTTCAGTCTCCAACACTTATTTCATACAGACAAGAAAGAAGTCATCCCTCAACAAGCAAGGTGTTTGTGCATTTTGGATACATCTTAAAAGAATTGTACACTTATACCGGACTACATACACTACACATTGGAGTTTTTCAAGTAGTATCTGTATATAGAAATACCTATAAACTGTATACCATATACATACTTGACTTGTACACTGAAATCCTACTTTTAAATACAACTGTGTATAATGTGAGTGCTACATGTATTGTATGGTATTATGTATGGTATCTGGTGGAGCTAGAGCTTAAAGTATGAAGAGCAAAGAAAGAAGCAGTTGCTTAAGACTACAATACAAGACAGCATAACATTATTATTATCGTCTGCTATCTGCCTGCCAGTTTACTTAAGGTCTTTTACCAGTACAGGACTAACTAAGAAAAAAGAATGGAGAGAATGAGAGAGAGAGAAGGCGAGAGACCTCCCGTCTGTCCGTCTGATCATTCGAAACGCAACTCTACACGGAACATAGCGTCAGGTCAGCCTCTCCTGCACTACCAGATGCAATTGTCGAATAATTACGGATAGATTCAGTCAGTTCAGCTCGTACAAACAGCTTGGCCTCCTGATCTGGCTTGTGCCACAGAAAAGATGTTCTTATTTATTTTTATATCACTTATGTACATACACACATCTCCTATACACACACTATGACGAGGTTGATCAACAGGTTTTTATATTACCCTACACATACAAGATACAATACTACGGCTGCTCAAGGAATGCCTTATTAATGTAACGTAATCGAAGGACATGACACCACCGTTTGGCTCTTGCTGTTAGTTATTTTGTTGATTATTATTGTTCGTCTGCTTTTTGGAATGGTAGCACGTGCCACTCTGCCACTAATAAATGAGTTCTCGAGCAAAGACCATCAAGCAAACAAGAATTATTATTTTAATGCTACAGTACTACAGAAGTGCAACATACGAACGAATGCAGTGAAGGAATAACAACACATGTCTTCCATACCGCGTTTAATTAATGTTTGTATGTTTGTGTGTAAACTAGGCACAAAACTTTTCACCATGTATTGTACTGTGTACAAAAATTGCAGTTTTGTGTGGGCACAGCGAGCTTCACAGCTTGTAAGCATGCAAAGTTTGATGATCACTTAATATTACAATTATAATCTGTTTTTGAGTAGATAGATAGTTGTGGAGTTGTATTAGGAGTACAAGAATGTACAATCGACAAGGGCAAGGGTCGAGGAACATTTTCAGCATTTTTGATCTGTTGCTTTAGAGCTGATGTTGATCTTACCTTGCATTATCATCAAGCGATAAATTTTTTGTTATCTTTTGCCCGCCTGAATGCTAACAGTTTTAGTTGTAGAATTACAATATGTGCGTAAGAGACATGTATGTACTTATGTATTTACGCAACATGTGGTGTATTCATACATTATTCCATTAAATACATTGTTGTGTGTGCTTATATACAATTTGTTTATTTTTATGTATTATGTATGTACTTATTATGCTATTTAGCGTCTGCAGGTCATTTTGATCAAAAACCTTGTCTTTTTTCACGACTCTTGCACAATGTCTATTTCCTCTCTTGCGTTACATAACAGTATGAAATAATAAGTATTGTTTCTAACGAGTGTGCATTACTAATGTTTAGGATACAAATGCATTTCGACTGAGTTTGTGTATAAAAAATATGGAAAATGTCTATTTATGCATGTACAATGCATCTTGTGTGATAAGCCAGTATTATTTAACTTTATTATCGTCTTATCTTGTTAGTTCTACAATCTCTTTCTTGTTAGGAGATATAGTATGAATAAATACTACTTAATGAGTAGAGTATTTAATGCTACAAACTACTAATATGTAGTAAGTAGCACTTCGTGGTTTTTGTTCACCTTTGTGTTGTCTACTTGTATCTGCTAATTATTATTGCATAGAAGATTTAATTACAATATTCATGATTGTTAAGTGCATGCATTGAAGTTATTGTTAGATAATTCTACAGACGCTGCTACCACTATGGAGTCTCATTGTATTGTGTTGTATGTATTTATACTTAGGAATAAAAATACGTAATACAAACGACCCTCACTTTGAAACAATACACATTAGCTAGGTATGCTTAGTGGCTGTGAGCAAGGAGGTTTAAGCAGCTTGACTTAAATCAAAGTCAGTGTCAAATCAAAAAGAAAATCTTAACCACAAGCCTTGAGAAGGGTTGAGTGGAGATAAAACAGGTGTAAACTTATTTATACGAAACACAGACTACTCTTGTTTTGTTTTCTTGCTACTAGTTAGTTCAATATTTCAATGCTACTAAACTCACTGTGACTTACTATGTAAAAAGATCGCCGCAAATTTACAATGTCAAGTATTGATCTTTGTGTGACTGTATGGGTATATCTATTTATTGCTTTGTACCCACGGAGGTACCTACTTCTACTTATATAAGCATTTAGTAAGAACTACTCACATTATTCCACTTTACTCAATTCTTGTATAACCGAAGAAATATACAAAAAATGCACAATGGACTTGAATGCACATGACGACGGTATTGCACGACTCATTGGGTATGACTATGACTTTCAACTTCTTTTTCATTCCCTTTCTCACTGTGTGTTGTGTATGCACAGAGAGATTGTACTTGTAATACTCATTTCTTCTCATTTGGTTCGGCATGAGTGTTCTCTGTGCACAAGCCACACCGCCTTCATAAATACACATACCTAACATAATACACCACAGTCTGCGTCGCTCAGGTTTTAACATTCATAAATTGTGCGACACTAATACTAACACTTGTATTACTACAAATGATATCTGTGATACATACTCTGCTTGCTTTTGATTACTTGAATGAACTTACAATATTACTACAACTATTATGTTATCAGATTGCTTACCACGTACGTGCGTAGTTCTTTTATATGAAATAAAGTATTAAAGGAAAACACCTTGGGATTGTAGAGCTTTTGCTTCCTACTATTCCACTACTAGATTTTTTGTCGTGATTTTTGTGCTGTGCCATGTACTTAGTTAACTAAAACGTAAGTAACAGCACGTATGTAATAGTTAATAATGCAATTTAATGTGTTAAGAATGATTTTAGTTTGATAGAACACTTGCCGCTATTTACTATTTCGTGTAAGGCAGGTAGGTGGTAAACAAAGAAAAGTCAAGTACCTTTTGGTATGCCATGGCGAGATAATTCCTTCTCCCAGGACGCAAAGGAGGATTTTAAGGCTTCTGTCATCTTCTTATTAGTTCCCGGTGTTAGAGGTGGCAATTGAGCCGGAATATCTGTAAATTCATCAAAAACAAAAATAATCATTAGATTGGAAATTTCTTTTTCGAACTGCCGAAGATATTTTATAAGAAAGCCGAATCATGCTTCGTCCACAAACACACATCCAATAACCACATAATATACACGTTTTTACACTCTCACTCACCTTCCTCCTTGTTAAACGCGTACACTTTCTTCTACCACTACTGTAGCTACACATTTTTCGTTTATACTTTTAGTATGATATTTAACTTAGAATGGGAAACAAAGGGATATACTAAGGACAGTATAAAATAACCTAACACAACGTAATATAACTGTCTTATGGAATGACGAACCCACACTCTCAAAGCGAAAAGGAGAACCTTACACACTATTCAGAATCAACCAAGGACTTCTGACTTCTCCAGAAAGAAGGATAAGAGAATTCACCGGCTGGTGCAATGTACGTGCCGTGTGTGCAATGTGGTCCACCGTTTAAACTGTTAAGTGTATTTCGAGGGCACAGGCCCTACATATCGATATAACAAGTCTTATTACTACCTCCATAATAACTGTGTGCCTTTTATACCGGTAAAAAACACAATGTATAGAATATTGAAAATATTATATAAACTAACTCAGATGTGTATCTTCAATACGAGATATAATACAGGTGGAAGATGAACTGCATAATATTTACAGGGAAGAATACGCGAGGAAAAAGAACAGCAGCCGAATCGAGAAAAGTTTAAATCGTCATTTTATGTATCACCAAGTAGATTGACTTACAACATTGCCTTTTTGTAATATTAACAAGGTTTACATACACCAACTGATACAAATGGGTACTGCTTTTCTCTGTAAGTTTATAGAAAAACATGTATATACTTTACTGTTAGTACTGCTACTATGAGTCAAAGTCACATGAAAACCAAGCCAAGTGTTATTGGCGGCATAGTCCATGTATAGTGGTATAGTGCAAGCACTCTAATAATACGTGTATAAAGAGATGCGACCACATAACATAACACTACCTGTAACAACTTTTTTGCTCTCTAACCGACGCCGAGAACTGAGAGCAAGGCAAGGGTACAGATACAATTGGAAACCGCCTGTCCTCGTGTAAATGCTTATACAGATCCACCACTGCCTACCTTCAATACAATAATTTAAGTTCTTCACGCTATACCCATACCTACATCTTAAATTATACATCATATACTTACATTCATACATACATAATAATAACACAAGACATGGTTAAAAGAGAATAACCTCTGCCTAATGTTTCTTACTTTGTATGGCTAGATTATTTATTATATTGCATTATAGAGATACACCGAAGCAATTTGGTAGGAGTATGTTACACTATGGTAGTGGCAATATTTAAGATGATGTCTGACATGCCACTGCCATGCCACGACCACCACACCACACCACACACAAGACACAACTACATGCATACACCACTTATACTTGTGTAAAAGTATAAACGTGCAAATCGTTTACCGCTCATGCCTTTTAAAAGGGCAACAATGAAAGAAAAAGAAATCGAGAGACTCGACAAGAAAGCATCGTGAGAATCTTGACTAAAGACTTGTGCTGTTGTGTTGTGTATGAACATCATAATAATATGAAACGCCTCTGAGCACCACTGCACTGTCTTCGACATCATATCTTCTCGTAAGTGCCACAAGCTACTGATATACAACATGCACATATCATAATGGCAACCACAGGCGAATGTACGAAAAGCCACAAAGATGAGACGCATTTCATAAATGACTGGAAAATTCTTCTAGCATTACCTTAGGAGCATGAAAACTGAATCAGCGGATTTAACATGGGAAACTCTTTATTAGTACAAAGTCTGTTTCTTCGTCCACATAGAGAAGACACATCTTCTTTAACAACATTTCTCTGAATAACCAACGCAACCCACTCGATTCATCCATTCACATATTATTCTCCTCTAATATTCACATACTACATGAAATATTATCCTCGCTGAATTCAATTCATGCAAACCCACTCCTATAGGTCCGAGTCAGTTTCACATAAAAACACTTTCTTTAGACTTGCACACTAGACTCTGCTATGGTTTTCTTTTTTCGAGTAAATGTGCAACCCTTTTATAAAGATAATATGGTCTCTACACACGTAGTGTGTATAAAAGTGCATAGAATGGCTCATAGGCATAATCTTTTAGTATTATATATGAACTTGTGTCGATTAAAAAATTGATAGTTGCATACTAGGTTTATGTATAGAACGCATGCGAATGTGTAGTAATATTATTATATAGCATTAAAAAATTGTAAATAATATGACGAAGAATGCATAGCAAGTCTGTGAAGTCAACGTTTTATTCCGAATCACGTTTCACATGAACTTCGAATAATGTTTCAGAACTAAACTAAACTCCCACAACCAAAACAAAAAGATTGTCATAAAGATTAGCTGATGAATACTTACATGTTACATTAAAGACTTTTATTATTACTCGAATCTGCACTTGTATGCATACTATACTACATCATCATCCATTTGACTTTATACACCACACCTACAATACCCATGCATCAATTTACATGCACAATGTCTTCATGATAAGAAAACGACTGGCATGATGCTCGCAATGTACACATAATAAAACTAAACCATCCGACAATGACAACAACACCAAAGCAAACGTTCTTTCAAATTTAGTACGCATCTTCCAAAACCTATTCTTTAGTAATCCATACTTTATACATGGCAGTACACCTTGTATGTACCTTTTCCATTTAATGCTTACTTGTATTTGTTTATACTTTCTTTAATCTTTATACAAGTAATATCTGTATGTACAAGTATTGTTATTCAAGAAAGATTTGGTTTGTGTGCACAAGAAGCTTATTATAATCTCAAAGTAAAATAAATGGGTTTTAACGACGTGTTTGAAGTTTAGAAGGAAGGATGCGGTAATACAGTTCTCTAAGCCAGTCAGAGTTGATTTTGTGTGTGATTGTCTTATTGGTTTATGTGAGCAAACAACAGAAGAAAACCGACGGAGTTCTCAGATAACGCACGCTAACAACAATCAATTCACTTGAGTAGAAAACAAGGCAAGCTTCTAATTTGAGTGCAGGTATCTTTAATGCTCCTAGTTCTTATAGAGGTATACTCATACTGTGTTGCACCACCTCATCAATGTCTCTTCGTGTCAATACAAATCTTTCTGTTAAACTGCACGTTGTAATGCTAACAATAAGTTGAGGTGAGTTGACGTGGGACTATTAGAGGCAGAGTGACCACCACCAAAGAATACCTAGAAGTACCTCTCATCATTGCTCTTGCCACACTCGGCGCGAACCGCCACCTTCCCTGTCTTCTCTACCCGACCTCTAATAATCCTTAGTCAACGCGGCTTTCCTTCTGTCGCCTTCTTTTTCCCAATTCTCATCTCTTAACTTCAACTAATTTAAGTCTGTGTGTTCCTTCCTTGTATTTTAGTGCAATGTCGTAGTCCCTCAAGCCGCATGGGTTGCTGGGTATGTACAAGTACAAGTAGGTATAAGAAATATAACCCGAGCTTTGTCGTGACAGGTAAAATAACCAACACAGAGCCACTCCAGCAGAACACAACTATTCATCCATACCAAAAACAATATATTGGATTTTTGTTTGTAATTTCCGACACTTGTATTGTGTACGTAATGTCCAGTGTAAACGTTGTGTTTGCTCCCCACTATTTTTTACAGGTAAAGTGCTAAAAGATGAAATACCTAAGGAGTTTTTATGTTTTGGGATTTATTGCCTATAGGTATACTACAAATATATCTATCTGTATATGGGGTGAGTGTACCCTACCTTGCCTTGATGATCTTTTTGGGTAAAAAACTAATAAACCACACGTTTTGGATAGAACTTGAAAGAATTTAGGAATTCTGCTCATTAGCAACTAACTGCACTTCCTATCGTCAAAGTGTGATTTCCGTTTGCACACAAAAGCTAAATATTTATACAGAGTCAACCATATTGGTGCACTTACTTTCTTCGCTTTAATATCTGTAGTAGTAGCAGTTTTATCATGACATTTAACAATCTTTTGTTTAACAACAAAATATAATGTTGAAATAGGTTTGTGCAGACTCTTTCAGGTGTCAGGTACGTAATCGTCAAATTAGTTTTGTACACCTACAGTACAAGGTTTGACAAACATCATAAATCTGGCATGATGTCTTACCGTAACAAAATATGGAGTGATTTACGAATAACTTAACTTCACGATGTAAAAGCAAACTGATGACTTGCTAAAATAGGACCAGCAAGAAATAAATTTACTTTATACTTGTTATCTTTGTCCTGTACTTGATGTCACGTCGCATCAAGATGTAAAATAACAAATAAGGTAAACCAAACAACAAAAAGTAACATATGCTCCAAGCTGCCAACTGAACATGATCTTCGGTGTGTAATTGCTAAGCAAAATTTAAACTTCTTCTACTCTACACTGGTAATAATAAATGAGCCACGAGTCGAGTGGAGATATTATCACAGAAGAATATTAACAGTGTGCTCCCAGTTATAGATCAGGAACACATGTCGTTCTACGATCTTACAGGTTGACCCTTTTCCTTTCTATATCTCTCTATATCTCTATCCTCCTCTAATGCTTCAACTTAACCTTTTGCTACAATTACAGGCTTGCTTACTGGAAACAACCTTGTCTTCCTTGGTGATGTCTGATGACCATATGATTGTCCAGCAGCCCATGTGTGCACGTATGTATACTATGTATTAGGTATGCAATGTAATGTAAAGTACTGGACTTCAGACGGGACTTGTGCTTCCGAATAACGCAAAGGCAGCATAAAAGAAGCATGCTCATCCCTTTAACGATTACTTGGCTCCCAGAATATAAGTTGTAAGTAGGTAATAATGTTCCAAGAAGACTCTATACTATACTTATATATAGGTAATAGGTACATATGTATGTTACAAGTACAGAAAAAGTAGCACTACTTTGTACATGCTAGAAATAAGCATTTCATGGTATACATATATAGGCATGCTACCTAAATATATGTTTTTGTGTTGTGTATATAGAAAATAGAAGATTAACAAACTACTGTTGTTGTATGTGTACTTGTATTTGTACATGCCTTTGCCTTATGGATGCAAGTGGCTCTGCAAACTGATAGGAATAATAAAGTGTAAAAGTTGTCTGGCACACAGTTTCCAGCTGACGCAACTTTGCTTGGACGACCGAAGGAACAAACTGACCCAGCCAGGACCTTTCCTCATCTACCAACTTTCATTCACCTTAACCCACAACACAACACTTGAGACTATCATGTATCCAAACCAGAAGTAAGTTTGTGTAGCCAATGCAATGCCCTATGCTTGTATGTAAAGAAATAGAACACCTTTCAATTTCTGTGAGTATGGTGATGTGATGGCAATGTACACGCAGCATCTTGCAGTTATGAGCTTGAGCCACTTATTTCGTCTTCCTAGTCGTTCTCGTATACTCACCGAACTAATTATAAAGAGTAACCAATAACTACATTTAAGTGCTAAGGGTTGAATTTGATTCTCTTGTGTTGTTGTGGTGTGTATTCCATAATGTATTACTGCTCTACCTCAAAAAACTCAAAAATGCCTCATGTTATACCTATCGTTCTAAATTAACGTCAGAAAACCTTAATGCATTAAAATCCAACAAAATGCAAAGCTCATCCATCCCCTGTGCACTTTTTGTAGGACCATGTTTTGCCTCCCATTATAATTTACAACGAATTCTGCACATCACTCATATATCATAACATTTTGGTCGTTTGCTAAAATAAACCACACATCTGTCTTTACCTACCATACAGGTACACCAGTAGCAGAAATGTAAGTTGAGACATGTGTACAGTACCCCATAATAATCGAATTATTGAATTTACAACAACAAGCACGTATGCATTTAGATAGGAGCATTTATAAACATTCCACATTTGTGGTAGGTACAAAGTAAGTCTGCTTGTATTTGTATGACATGCCATGACCTAATATTATACTTGTGTGTATTATAATTACTATTTTCCTCGTGACATTCCAAATAGAATTTTGACATGCCACTTTGCATCTCGCTGATTTCCAATTCTGACATGGAGTGACTCTTGTGTTGTGGCAGTGCTGTTACTGTATGCTACTCTGATATTTTTGTGACTGATCATTTCATCTCATCATCATCATCCTCTTAGCCTCGATTTTCCGAGAGACTACCTCTACGCAAAACACAATACTAATGCATAAACATTCATGGAGATTTGGCTGGCTAGTACTTCTCTTGTGTGTTACATGCTCCACGTTTCTTTTATTGGTTAATGTTATAAGTAAAAATGTTCTGTGGCATGACACGAGAGTATATAGAATGAATCACGAAATGCATGGTGACAGGGCACATCCGGTGATCTGAGTTGAACTCGACATGCCTCTCGTATAAGTAAGAGGATGACTTGAATCACTACGAAATCTACAACAGTACTACACTACATATATGCCATGCTTATTATTTACAACCATCGTGGAGTGATGTGGAAAGTAGGAGAGTGAGTATAGCGGTGAACCAGAATCGGGTACTAAAAACAAACCAGAGCAAAATACTTGTGTCATTACTAGTGCATTACAAGAATTGAGGAATTCTACGCGTATCAATAAGTTTTCTGTACTGACAAAAATTTTAATAGTGCAATATGAACATCACGTCCTACATATTGTACCAGTATCATACTAGTATCATTGGTGTATCCATATGGGGTATTGTTTGATTGCAGATTTTCTAATTACTTTTATCAAGATTTGCATCCACTAACTTATTGCAAGTACAAAAACTTGGAGATTTAACATTTGTGTAAGTACAGTACAACATTAGCTGTGTAATAAAAAAGAAGACTGTATTTCCAAAGCCTTTCATTGACTAAAAGATTCTGGCAGCATCATAAAAACTGTATACACCGTCTTATGGGACAACATGCAAAATACAGGCCTGAAATACACCCACTCATTCATTCGGTTTTTTCTCCCTTGCTTGTTTTTTCTAGCTCCCTTCCATTGAGACATTAAATGAAAGTTATATACCAGTCTCACTTGTATATTTCCATATATTACACATTTCCAAGCTGTGGCATACGGTACTGAGCCAGATTTTGGGGTAGGACAAACTATAGTAACCCTAAGGCAGCACACAACACACTAGCACATTTTTAACTTAAAAGAAGCATTATGCTACAATAGTGTTGTATAGCATGTAGTGGTATAAGGACGCATTATTAAGTAAGTGATGAACACGCAGATAAGAAAATATAGAGAAAGACGAGTCATCCCAGGCCAGGACAGGCACAACCCGGCCAGAAGAAAGGCAGGCAGGCAGCCCATATGTGCCTTGAAATTTCCTTGTAATGTGTAGTCTGTTGAAGATTAAGCACCCACATACGGTAACGGCTGTATCAACACACGTTGCCAAAAAATAGATCTTGGTTGGGAGCACGCAGAAAGTCAAGAAATATGACACGACGTAACGTACGTATGCACATAAACTCATAATGTACTCCTCAGTCTCATACCAACACAAATTGCGTTATGAACTACTACAACTACCTACCCTAACTTTTCTTTACACTCCGAATATTATCTCCACCTTCCTATTCTCGGATATTATATCGACTTTACTTTTAGGCAGTGTATCTACGTATATAGGATTTACCCGAATCTTTAACAACTGCTAAGTAATACACACTCACACCACACTAACACTCTGTCACAATAGTAGTGCACAAAGATCTCCTTAAGATTACCATACTTTTTCTACTTGAGTCGTCGTGCCTTGTCTCCTTGTCTAAAGTGTGACTTGACTACCAAACCAAATACAAAGACGTTACTTCATTCCTACTAAACTAAGGGAATAGCACCAATACACCATATACCTACATGGTTATTGGTGTTATTACATGCAGCTAATGCATTTTTTATGTAGCAACGTTTTTGTGTTTTTAAAAAACCTCTCTAGAGTAGCTAATTTTACATGAAAATGAGACTAAGATGCATTAACAAGACATTAGGTTCGGGTATTATATAAGTATAAAGTGTACATGAACTATTTTACATGTTCAAGACATTGCAAGATTACCTTTAGGACGACCGGCACTTTTCATAGCTCGCAATCCCATGAGAAGACCCGTACCGACTGACAACGAGTCAACGTACATAATAAGCTCATCAATGTGCTCTTTTCACTTGCTAAACTTTTGAAATCCCAAAAATGTTTCTGGGTGCACACTTCACAGACAAGCGAATTTGTTATTTACTGCGCCTGTGTGTATTCGTGTACCACAAAGTTAAACAAAGTCACAGTTATATTTTTGTTATCAGTACTTTGAGTAGACTTTTGGTATAATATTTGTCATTTGTTGCTAACAGTTTGTTAGTAGTAAATAAAAGCGATTTCTGTTCTGTATTGAATATAAAGTACAATGTGAACAAAGAACGTTTGCATTGAGACGTAGTATGTGAGACGACTTTGAAAGTCAGCGTGTGCACATGATTGAATATAAAGGAATATGTATATGTAGCACGATTGCGCGTGTGAGTTTAATAAAGTAATTTGGTTTGGCGAATCTCAACTAACTGTAATGTAATATTTAGTAGTAAAACATGGATTGATAATTGAATTGACACTTGTATTTAAGTATGGTTTTAGGCGAACATCATACGGTTAATTGTATAATATAAATGAATGACACAATGTTATGACCAACAGGTATAATGTACTAGTTGTATACAATAAAGGAATAATATCGTGCTTTGAAATTTGCATTGATAAAAGAGACCCAGGTATCTTTGCGTGTAAGTTTATCTTGTCAAAGTCCAAGTGTATTTTTACTCTTGAAAAATTGTTTTTGCAACTGTAAGTGAAATGTATGGCACACCCGGTTTCTCACAAACGAACATAACAGGAGGACTGCGACAACGATTAAGCAGTCCGTATATGTAGTTGTTGTAGTAGTGTATGTATCAAAGTAACACAAACAGTAAAATATTATTTAGTGCATAGACAGAGTCAGCTAATGACTCTCCACTACGTATCTGTCTCTGAATTACAAAGTCAAGTACCCAAGTGTCGTAAACGTAAATTCACAGAAGAGAATAATCAGCAAGTACTTAAGTGATGTAAGTAATGTATGTATTAAGTAAGTTAAGTAAGTTAAAACGTATCTGTGTATAATAATAATGTGTTTATGTGGACAACTAAGTTTGTAAAGTAAGTAGCAGGAGTAGTAAATGTATACTCCGTTGTGTGTAGGTATTGTATGTATTGTAATGTAAGTATAGCACACGTGGAGTTGAGATGAACACTAGCGAGTCCACATGTTGCACACACGACACTAAAACAGTTTCCTTCTTGGTTTTACGTAATGTTGAGTTCGTAAAACTTGTTCGTACATTCAGTAGTGTGAGTGTGTATAATAAGATCTGGGCTTGTTGTGTACGCTTTCTTGCTCCAGTCCAGTGGAAGGAAGAACGACTACTGGAAATGATGCCGAAGAAGCAAAACAACGACGACGACGAGAGAGTAGAAGGCAAAGGGCAGCCACGAAACCAAGTCAAGTCATCTGTGAGAGAGTCAGTTTTCGAAGAGAGAGAATCCTACACACACATAGACAGAGAAAGAGGTGATCCTAATCCTACTACCAAAACTTACAGAGATAGGTACACCAGATACTCTCACACACGTACACACAGACACGTATTAACATTGTATGTGCATACACATGCACACTGCATATAAAATACATACAGAGATACTCTCAGTCAGATAAAGAACCAAGAGTAGTGATTAGTTTACAGAAGAGTTTGTTGTCCAATTCCTCTATATAGACATTCAAGCCATAGGTATATTAAATACATACAACACACACAAAGAGATATTCTGTGCATGTATGTCCTTATACTTATAATACAGAGTACACTCTTCTGGATTTGGAAAGCACAGATGGATATTGTGCTTGAACATTGAAAAGAGGAGTAGTGCTGGTAGTGCTAGTTAGTGCATGTAAGTTGTAAGTAGCAGTTCGTAGGGATGTATAAAATAAATGAAGAGTGTATTGCTAGTTGAGAGTTAAGAGTAGTATAGTAGAAGCACCGCACTCTGTACTACTGGTACTTTTCTGTGTATCAGTTCGTCTTTCCTCGTGTAGAAGCACACAAAAGCTGGGTACACATGAAATGCAAGATAGTAGTGTCAGTATGAAGTAGTTTGAACTACCAGGCAGGAGCACACACAACGGAACGATGAGTTGAGTTGAGTTGTGTGTTTGAAGCTGAGTTTGGTTAGTAGTACTCAGAACGTCAACTGCGAGGTAAGGTAACGTAAGGCAGTGAGTCAATTCACTTGAGTTGAGTATCTGTGTGTGTGTGTGATGTAAATGTAAGCATGGCTATGGCATGGTCCTCGCTGGAGCTTTGGTTTGTTTGGTAAGATAGAAAGAGAGGATTGTGATTGTGGAACCAGTATTTGGTGTATGTATTTGTAGCAGTAGTATGAAAGTAGCATCCAGATGAGATGCTTGGACAAACCGCCCATGCACCAGCATAGAGGAGGAGATGAGGGCCGGTCTGCTCCGCAGCTCCCACCACGCATCGTACTACCTTTAACTCAACCCACTCCTCAAGCAACCAAGCAAAACATCATCCTCACAACAATAGGCCAGGCAACTCTGTGGAAATCCAGTGTCTGCACACTCCAAACCGACCTACCTACCTAACAACCTTTTTTCCATGCACTCACTTTCCTATACTCTATTCTCCGAGATTATCTTCAATTTTATTTTTAGTAAAGCAAATAGCTACACTACAAATATATCTGAGATTATATACTCATGCTCCATTCCTATGCACTAACCTTTATGACTGACATTATGTGTACAGAAGTGTAAGTATGGGATGAGATTGAGGGTTTGTTCTGTACATTTGTGTACATTTCAAGTGGCCTCGGCGTAATCGTCTAATTACAACTGGGTGACATGCACTGCTGACGACAGGGTCAGTTTCGAGATCCACCTGAGCTGAGGTAGCTTTATTTTATGGGGAGAGGCTTTATTATTGTATTGTAGCTACTATTTGCACTTGGATGATGATAATGTGCTTATGCATTAAGTACATTACATACCCTGTCTAGTTGGTTGTTGGTAGTACTTGGCTGGGTTTGCTTTGTGTGTAGCGGAACACTTGTACTATCTTTACACTTTATACTAGTGACCATCTAACATAATACTATGAATCACATCAGATGCAGTAACAATAATAGCAGCATAGCACTGAATGTAAGTACAATACACAATGGTACTACATACTGCAGATATTCTACCTGTAAGTATAACCTCGTCTCGAGATTGTTGCTAGACTGACTCACTTTCAGAGAGGAGGTTTGTCTATGTCTCGTTCCTTCGTTTCGTTGCTGCTTCAAACCATTATTACTGCATGATTTTCACCATGAAAAGTAAACCTAGAGTAAAGTAAACTGAACAAGCTAAGAGAATTAAAAAATTTAATGATGGTTGTAATTACCAACATTTTGTGGCCTTGAATTTCCTCTTTACTAAACTCTTGCTCTTACTCTTCTCTGTCATCAATGCAGAACAATCAAACAGTACAACTTGTAACAACTTCTTTCATAATAATCTAAATCTACTCTTAAGTAAGAAAAGACTTTTATGTTATGTTACTATTTACGGAATACACATTTCGTGTAGTATTAAGTGCAACTGGGGATTTCTGCAGCAAATAAAATAACAAGGAATCATCTAAAATCTACAATTTCTTTTGTCTACGTCTGTCTAGTTAGTGCAGTAGTATAATGTATCTGCTATCTGTATTATAGGTATACACTATTATTATGCTGATAGAGGTACAAGGAAAAGAGCAATTTTTAGCGATTATTACTGCAGTATACAACCAAATGTGTTTTATTTAATAGAGGTGTATATAGACACATTTACGTGATAATGTCAACCGTGATATACCTTCAGTCAGTGTTAGTCAAAGAATCCCAAACACATTTACATGCGCAATTATACAGTATACACTAGAAGTATAGAAACACTTTGCATATATGTATAATTCCATTCAATATTCCTATTAGAGTATTACTGCAGTATACTACTACTGTAAAAAACTGCGCCTTGCCCTTCTCTTTATTTCATTTCATGAGTTTAATGTGTAGTTGTACCTGTGAAACTTGAGGACATTAGGTGAGTAGAGAATATAATCGTTTTTATGTTACGTTACGTTACATTAGTCGAAGAACACACCTGTCACGGCCACAGTAAATGCATGATATAACTTTGCATATATCTGTACACTTTGGGGAAAGGACCGTCAGTACGTTATATAACGTACAGTGTATCACTCTATATAGTGATACACTGTGCAAGCGAAACTAATGATTTGTGGGGATTTCACGCAGAAAAACCATGTTGGCAATTGAAGACAAGGGGTTGTTGCTAGTAGCTTTGTTTGATATTGCTACTATTATGCATTTAAAACATGCTGCATATACCGAAAATCTTATTTTCTTCTCTGTAATAAGAATTACAAGCACAATCAGTTTAGTAGTAGGTATATGTACATACTAAACAAACCTTTACATAATAATAATATGAGAATAGCTATGTAAGTAAATCCAGTGTAAAGGTATACCTATATAATCGTAGGTATATTATTATATGGTTATCAGAGTGTTCTTTATTTATTTATAAGTGGTAGCCGCCACGTATAAGGAAGGATGTATTAATGTAATCGTAAAGGTACTGTGGTGTATAAATGTGAGCGTAGTTTGGCCTAGTGGCTGACTTTCCTGCCAGCGGTGCAGTGCTTGAGGCTCTTCAGTTTTATGAATGAACACTCTCTCACAGCCTTACTTAGGGACTCACCGGAAGTTGGGAGCTTCTCAAGCAAGCCGTGTGTATAAAACTACAGTGCTACGATTTTTTCACACACACACATAGTATAACATAGGAGAAACTTGTAAGGATCCTTTTGCCTTGGTTTTGCCCTACAAAACAACTCTGAGCCCAGACAGGGTTCCATTCAAGTCGTCCCTATGCTACTATATGCACTGTTAGGTTCTCTTGGCACTTTTAAAAGTTGGGTAATCAATCCTCCCACACCTAAAAAACAATTTTTCTATGCATATATCAATTTCGTATCAGATTTACCTGTTTTCAGCTCAACCCACTTGACTTTTGGTAAATCCTTCCAGCTACCACTACACTTGCTTTGTCTCTTATTTATGTATGAAGGTATCCCTTCACAAGTATTTTGTGGGGTTGTTTATCCAAGGCCTTAAATATTACTTTATTCACAAAAGTGGTATTTATATCGAGTGAAAAGGAGAATTTTACAAGTCTTTCCTTTGCTTTGTTCAAAAAACACACTTACACGCACACAGATGACATTAGGCACTGTTCCTAACCCCCGTCCAGTCACGAATACTAATGATTTCCTCCGAAATGAATGAAATATTTATCTAAAACTAAATTCATACATCTTGTTCGACCAAACTTGTTTCTGTTAAAAACGTGCTATCAGGAAGAAAGCTTTTAACACAAACATGAGATAAGTACAGAATATATTTTAGACATTACAAAAGACTATTGTATTCATGTAGCTCGACAACAAGATATAATTTGCCTTGCTTCATTTTAGAGATTAAGTAAATGCCATGACTTTATATTACAACGATTTTTTGCAGATTTTTGAGCATCTTTCGTTGCAGATGTTCAATTTTCATAACGAACTATATGATTTACTCAGTACAAAACATAATGCGTATTTCTAATCTATATACCCGATGCAATACTCCTGAGACATCAGTAACACCAAAATCAATCAACATACATAATAATGTGCTTACGGGTAAAAGATTTCTCAGTAAGAAAACATGGGATTGTTATTGCTTTTACGCATAAATGTATGGTCAACTGAGAAAGAATGCTTTGACAAAACAAACAAGGCTCTTTGGACTTGAGTTTGCTACTGTTTCTAATTGTATTAGTTGAATGTTGAATCTATCACTTGAAATCGAGTGAGACGTATGGCAGTGAGTCGATAAGAATACAACGACTGTTCATGTCAAGACCGCAACAAGCACATTATCAACACGTCACTTTATAGGGAACAACCATTATGTCATTTGTAAGAAGCAATGTATCTTAATTTCTTAGCGTGTCATAAACAAGGACAAAGATAGGCTCAAAACTCCAAAAGGAAGTCACATTCTGTTGAGCCAAGATAAAACCCATCAGAAGCTGATAGTTCAAAAGGCTGCACTAACAGTAAATACAGCTATAACAAAAATAATTGAGATTATAGAAATTAGAAATGTAAGTTAATATTGGTTGTTACTACTAATACCCTTCTGAACAATTGAATCGCAATATTGAATGGTCGCTTAATAGACCATTTCAAATGTTATTGCAATTAATAGAGTGTAATCAATTGATGATAAATGTGTTAAAAGTCTTGGAACTACATATGTTTGTTGAGCTACATATTCGTATAGAACTCACAAGTACCTTATTACATTCACAAATGTTCAGTTTGTATTTGACACTTGTTCTCCTAGACTCGCAGTCGACATGGAATTGCAAGTTGGAAACTATTTTGTTCAATGTCTTATTTTCGATACCAAAGAGTCTGCAAAAAATAAGCCCTTTTAATTACAGATGCCATTTTCATTTTGTAGGAAGGAGCTGTTGGGTAAAAAGGTTCAAAATCTTGGATAAAAAGTACCTACTTTACACATATTAATTTTTGAAATTAATATAAATGTATAAAGAACATGGCGTTCCAACTCAAACCTCAACATTATTAACAATTAACAGTTCATTGCGTTTTCTTTCTCCCTTTCTAGAAATAAATGCTACGTATACATCCATCTATACTTATTTTCTCTCGTACAATATCCATATTTCAATGCTACAATTGAAGTAATAATTTACATGCAAGAGCGTGTAAATAATTTAAAACCAAGGCTTCACCAAACTCAACCGTGGATGCAAAAAACAGTGAAAGGACAGCATGCAGAATCCATGAAAGATGATGATTCACCTTTGATTTAGTAGATTTAGTGTAAATGTATAGTTGATTGTTTGCTCCGACTGAATTCTCTTTCCCTTGCCTTACCTTGCAAAAACTCAAGTACATGTATCACATTGCAATTTGGTAATGGAATACAATACTACATGAAGTATGTGTGCAGAAACGTAAAATTAGTAATATAGCATCTGAGTCTACAACGTATTTCAATTACTCTGAACACGCTATCTTGCTTGACAAATGCATCGTTGTATGTTTACAATCCTTCTGCCTGTCCTTTCCTCTTCGTCACCATGAATGAAACGGATGAAGTAAGTGATGTTGTACGAAAAGTGCAGGTACCAGCTACAGGTACACTACATGCAGAAATGAAGATTTCAGCAAACCAACAAGCTATGTACATGAACAAATGCATCAAAATCAGTCGCATCATCATTGTCTCCTCGGTTTGCTGCAGAAACCTCGTAGTGTCACAAAATGCACTCCTACTAAAATACACGTATATGATTTATATAGCGTAACTACACAGAATGTTCTATGCCATACGCTGTCACTAACAAAATTAAAGTTAAACTTCTAAAAACAAAATAGCCAGTCACCATCACCAGCCAGGTATCTGCGTATTCTGAGTATAAAATACAATACAGAGAAACAAAGTTAACTACCCCTGAACTGACAACACCATGGTACTTTACATTTTACACATAAATCTCTACCATTACTGACAACGTGCTCACTTTCAGACGCAAAAACTGTTAAACAAAGCCTACGTAGGCTATAATACGTAAGTAGAAGTGCAAAATGTATGCAACACTAAAAAACTTGGAGTGATATACACTGTGCTGGTATTGTAATCCTTTCATTTGAATGTAATCTATCATAACACTTATGTATAAATTACTTCACTACTTCTACACTACAGGTATACAGCAAATCCATAATACTACGTAGGTATCTAAATGTAACATGGTAATCTGCAATAATCGTCCTTATGAACCCCCCTCAATTCCATGGTTGTCTATAACGTTCTCGTTTCAGCTAATGCTTCGTATACATAAAACATATCTACTACAGTCTCTTCGTATGAAGTATTTAGTAGAATGGAGAAACAAACCAAGCGTGCATAATGAAACGCTTTTGAAAAAGAATGACCTGTCCGTTATTGCGACTCACAATAAAATCAGCGAAGAGTTGTACAAATGTAATCAAAAAGTGCAGGGTATGTGTATAAAGTATCACTCCTATGTAGTGTATATACATACCCGTATGTATAAGGGATTCAAAACGTATTATGCTCCATATTTTCATTTGTATAGAATTAGACAGAAAGTATTCATGAATTACACACGTACATTACAACACAGAGAGAGACACAGTCTTTGCTATCAAGATAAATCAATTTACGAACGAGTAGGCAGCTTTCGTACATTATAAACTATAAAAGAGTCTCATCTCATTAAAGCCGTGCAAAACATATGGTTCGCCCTTTTCACGTAGCCTTGTTCCTCTCTATCTGCCGACATGCACTTAATAGACTCACATAGAAAACTTACTCCATAGAAAATCCATTTTTTTATTCTTTTTTGCATACGTACACACACAGACGCTGTTCTGGCAATTGTTCGGGCTAGTCGCAGTCATATTCGTAGCACAAGGTAAATAAAGCAAAGCAATTTGCAACTCGTAGATAATTTTGATTAGCTCTACTGTGTTGGTACCTGCGGGCTGGATTAGTTGGATGAACCTTTGTTGGACATCAAATGATGATGATTCTAAAGTCTATACACATGCATTCTATACATACTGTAAACAACAATGCACTAAGGCACTGTTGTACACAATTTCTGACCCCAATTGACCTGCAAGCTAATGCTGACTAACTATGAACTACACTTTATCACAAACAGAATTCAAAAGTATATTTAGTAATAATATGACTAAACAATAAAGACTTATTGCTAATTCACTTTACTACATACGTGCACCTACGGATATAATAATATCATACACAAGTACACAACATGCTTGCATTAATGCACACAGTAGGAGCTATTGACAAAAACAATTTTTACAATTGCATTGAATTATACGTTTGATGGCATGATTTGTGTTGGGAGTTGGTTGCTCTAAAATCTAAACTCTAAACGAAACGTAAAATAATAAAATGGAATAATGCCATCAACAATAGCGCAGTAAATGAAAAGGGTTCAATCTTCGTAGCTGTATGTACGTATGAAACTACTCTAAGTCTGTCTATAACTAAACTCATGCACATTAAACCACTACATAATAATATTAGAATATATATTTCATGTGCTATGCCATGGCACTCAAATGACGAGTGATAATAAATAGAAAATTGAAAGAGCAGGGTTGAGTCGCGTCTAGGAGCGTCAAACATAAGTGGAGAGTTGCTGTTAGTACATTGCATAGAGACAGAGTGCTAGAATGAAAAACGTTAATTCTGGATCCACTCGTAAAAGAAGAGACACTGGATCCACACACCATGTGAGTATTGTAAGGCGACAAAAGAAGCACAGCAGAACGCAACGAAATTATCATTCCGGATTCATTAGGGCAGGAGCTATCAGATTATGAGAAGCAGCCACCAGAACCAAATTACATAAAAATGCATCAATCACACAAAGCAAAGCAAAACTCCTTTACATTACTCCACTACCTTCAACTACACTCCTGTTACTCCACCACTCTTTCAGTACCTACGCTACAAGTTTATTATATTATACTTTTATGTATATGTAGTGTTATACCTATGTACACCTACGTATATGTATACCTGTGTCGTATGCACAATGTGTCGACTGCACTCTGAATCACTATCACGTATGCAACAGTCCATCAAAAACACTATTCACAAATATTTTTATAGATTGCTTAACTCTAACCTCCTCACTCCTCATGCTCACCATTATAAAGTACATAATAAAATAATCTCACCATAATATATAAAGTACACGATAAAATATAATGTTCAAGCTAAAGATACACATTAGTTAGTATGCGATTGAACCCGCTTCATATTTCGACTGCTTCATTTCGACTGAACAATGCGAAAAAGTTGGCC
>JAQFYB010000193.1:0-71662 GCA_034694085.1 Pogonognathellus longicornis
GTGTGTCGATATAATGCATAGGCGAGTGTGGGAGGTTGAGTAGGGCTAATGCACGTATCGTTACTTCCTGAACACGCTGTATGTTATGTGTGTAAAAGTTGTTGACGCCGGTAGTTGTACAAGAAAGGAAGCAACTTGAACACATTCGAGTTCAGCTGAAAAAAAGAAGCCTGCCAGTTCTTCTCTGACTTTTGCCTCTCTCTCTCTCTCTCAAGTGATCTGAGTCTCAGTCGGATCACTAAAACTATTGAAAACACTGTAAGCTGCATAGCAATAGTGTTATTTTCTATGTTTGTGTTAAGGACGCAAAAAGAAAGGAAAAAAGGCGACTTAACCACAATTCTCAAGTATGCGAACGTAATACTACTACCTAGTTATTCTGAACGAATGCGTATGTAGTATGTGTGTGCACTTGTGAATGTAATAGTATGCAAGTATAAGTACTTATAGTTCTGACTGACATTCACATACATGTAATAATATCGTGTTCATAAAGAATGTCATATATATCTTTGTGTGTATATGTGTATGCGTATCTGTATGTGGTAGGGTGTATACAATTTGTATAGTTGATAACTAGAAGGATGGTGGTGGTAGATCAGAAGTTTTAGCAGGAGTAACAGGAGTATATGTATGTACATACACACAGATGGAAACGTATTTTGTTTTTATCCAGTTTTTCATCTCTGCTCGACTGAATTCCGTCAGAAACCGCACGCTTATAAAGCATCTGGTTGGAATGGCATGGTCTGATATTCAAGTAGCGACTCTCAGTCAAGTCAAGTCAACATCAGTTTTCAGTCATCTCGTCCCATCATCATCCATGAACTTTTTAGCTTGCCACTGACATTGCCATGCTACTTTACTACACACTACACTACATTACGTTTTTATTACGGTTACTATACTATTACATGAATGTACACACGAGAATACCAGTAATGCAACAGAGTTAGATGTTTTTCTACTTATTATCGATACGCTGTACACACAAAACTGATTTTTTTGACCATTATGACTATGCAATATATACTGCCGTAAAATTCCAGTCAGATGGTCCAATGTAAGTAAGTAATAGTGCATGGCCAATACCATTAAAAAAACTTGGTATGACTGCATGTGTAATAATATCTGCATTGTAAACAGACCAGTCTCTGTGGTTTAGCCTTTTCTCTATATAAACTCTTTGAAGAGTTTGATGTGCATCATTCGGATGAAGCTTCCCTACGGAATAGGTATACTTTGGATATCAATGAACCTATTTTTACTCATGAAAAACTGACAGTATGCTATAAATTACTTGAAACTGCCAATCACATTGTACATCATAAATCAAAACAAATTGCAGAGTAGTGTGCCAGTACTTTCGATTCAAACCTGAATTAACCGCATAATATGCATACAAAGTTATACCACTAACACAGTACAATGCGCCGATCCTAAACCTGAAACCTTAATAAGCTGAAACTACTACCAACGCACATTCTTTGGGGTTTCTGACCATAAAAAACACAATCAATGTTACAATCCACTCTCCACGTTTAAAAATGAGGATATTTCAACTTGGTTACGGTACATACACAATCTGTGTGCCTCTGTGTATGAGTATACGTATAATATATTACACTCTGTTATTCCTTCCTTTTTTTGAATGCATCAAGTCAAAAATGTTTATTGACTACACTCGCACTAGAATTATATACAAATAGTAATGCTTGTAGTAACTACACATATTATACTAAGTGAGTCTTTGATTGTGTGTGTGTTTGAGTTGAACATGTACACACAAAGACCCATATGGATGGCCATCATTATCCTTCAACGTGTACGGGATAGAGGCAAGAGTAAACAAAGCAAGCAATATTTTATTCCCGTCACTTTACGTTAGTCACATCTTTCTGTGATATTAGGTAATGGAGAATCAGAAATATATAAGAAAATGTGTGTAGAGTGTGTACCTAGATATTGTACACACTTTCGGTGTACAGACCAGTGTGTATAGGTATACCTAGTAGGTAAAAGTATTGTATATAAAGGAAAAGAAGCTGTGGAGAATTTTAGAAGTTTCTCTTTTCATCCTCCAGCCTTCAACTGTATGTAAACCTTAAGTTATATTTAGTAGTACTAAGGGTACCTTTAGTTTGTAACTAAGCTAAAAGTTCTGTCTACTACTTTAGTGTGTAGGTACTCTGGAGAAATAAAATATACAAAACCAAGACAATACTATTATAGCCACTAGTAGTACATTCACATATATACAAGTAGTTGATACAAGACTATGAACTTACATTCACCCGTATGTTCATATCTTGTTGGGACTTTTTTGCTCTTTAAAGAAAGAGCTGACGTTTCGACTAGCATCGTTCCCAATTGCATTTTATTTCTGAGTCATTCTCCTCCGTATGAACATTTTGTTAGACTTTTACACTAACTTATGCCAGAAATAACGTAACTCAGTCTGTACAGAATGTGTCACAGCAAAAACAGACATCAAAGTTATGAAGAGGGGAAACCCGTTAAAAACAGTCTTGTCGTTATGACTGGTAGACTGTTGTAGTATGTACTCATATAGTGCACACAGGGAGTACTTAGCTTCATGGACTATGCAGTACCTACACACACAGTGAGTTCAATATTATGTGATATAAACATATAGGTAGTAACTAGTGTGTGATAGAGGAATAGGTCTAGGTAGTAAATAATAAAATATAAGGAAACAGACACATCGTGAAACTCATGGTGATGTCAGTTGAGATGTAAGTACACGAGATGAATACTAAAAAACTTTGTAGTAAGTAATACACACAGAGTCTCTAAGTATAGATACATTACATTACTGCATTCCTTCCCTTCATTCCCCATTATATTCTCGACTCTCCGAGTTTTATGTAATGTAATTCGATGTTAGTCTCAGATACTGCCACTCACAGTAACTAATCAAAGATCAATACCAATATTTTATTGAATTGTCGGTAGAAAAGCTTATAACGTCCATTAAACTAAACTTCAACTGCAGAAAACGACTAGTCTCTTGCACGAGTTGCTTTCCTAAGCTTTATGCACTATCTTTGTCATACATAACATCACACAAGAAAGTTTACTCAACTCAAATTTTATGTGTGTGTACACTCAGTAACGAATGAGCCACAGATCTTCACAAAATCCCAACTACGACTAACAGTAGGTATACAAACAACAATATACGTTACTTATGTGTATCCCTATACATCCCACACATTCTACACACACAAGAAACACAATAAACCATCCGAACGATATGAGAAAAGCAATCCTTTCAAAATGAATTTCCCGTCTTTCCTTTTCTTCTTCCTTGTGCTCATTTTATGACGTAGGCATACACATTATTATTATTACATTTTATCAAAACATTATAACACTACGTAATGTATACTTCATACTACTTTACTAGTACTTATACCACACATCCCTTTTCTACTTTCTCAACTATGAATATTAAAGCATCTCAATGAACATTTTCTTTGCAACAATCTTCTTCTTCTTCTATACAGTCACTTTCAAATACTGAATCACTTCGTCTCAAACTCATAACACTACCGACACACAATACAATGCTTTGAAAATCTTATGCACCATAAGATGCTTACTTATGTATATATTTTTAGTGCTTTACTTTAGAAGTTGTACACAATAATGAACTATAGGTATGTATAAGGACGAATGGAACTGTTTGTTGAGCTGAGAAGAACCTTTCAAGGAATCTCTAGCCCTTTTCCTGTAACAACTATCTGTAATAATTATAGAACACAATACTCACCCTATTGTACAATGTATATCTTCTTCACTGTACTTTACTACCACAATGCACTACAAAGTACTTTGTATGCAGGATAGTACTATACACTGTACTAAGACCACGAATTATTCTTACTATTATTTTAAGTATATTATGTGTACTCAGTTATACCTTTCTGCATTGTGTCCATTATGTGTATACATATCTTAACTTAGAGAATCCATTATAGTAAATATCACAGGAGCTGTTTGAAGGAAAAGCATAAGCGAAGGCCAAAGGCGAAACTAATGTATGTTGTACCACATCACATAACCAATAAACTCAATGTAGAGTAATCGACTGCTTAGCAAGCTTTGACTTTCTTCCCATTATTGTTCCAAAGACTCCCAATATATTTTAAAAGAAAGGCAAGTCTTCTTGTGAGCCTGGCTTTTAGTGGTAGTGAACCACTTCATGCATCACTAGTATTTACACATCTTCTCGTATAATAAAATATGCTAGTAGTAGCACAACTGCCTAAGTACACCACAACCTACCACCTACATACTATGTACACACATAAAGAATCCTCTGAGCAAATAAGAACACATTCTTTCAACTCTGAGCTCAATACCAATACTAAACTGGTGCACATTGTACATATCTTTCACGTAATGTGCATGTGTATTGTACTGTGTGCCTAGTACAAGTAGTAATACGAGTAGTACATCGAACCTAAACTTAACATGATGATCCTCCAGTTATAGATTACCTATTTCTCCGGCTATTACTCCTGCTATTGCTAACATGTTACATCAACCATCATCAGATTATATCTACGTACAACAGTCTTAGAAGACTCATATACAAATATCTACCACAGTATCGCTAGTACACATTTTCATACACACAGAATACATACATTTCTGTAGTACATAGTAGTAATGGTGTATTACACAGTAGATAGATACCATTTGGATATACCCGACATTACTTTCGATGTGTATGAGGACACATTGACTTTAACTTCGAAATCCACATGTGAAATTTGTGTCGTTTACTATTACAGGAAGACCTGAACTGGTAGTGTAGTGCTGGCACAACTTGGAACTAGCACTATGTATAAAAGGAAGGCACTATTGTACATTGTGTGTAAAATATACTAGATACTAGATAGATATAGAGCTCTTTAGAAGTTCTTCTTGCACCACTCACCCAATCAATATTGCATGAGAAACTCGCGGTGAATGTTCTGCTTCCTGTGTCTACTGCAGGATCACAATACTACACACGAGACATTCAATTCACTTTACGTTACTTTACTCCGCACATACAGATATACATACATACACCACACCAAAAATACACCACCATATATATACGTACTAATATACATGGAATACATACACATATAAAATATAGCTCTGAAATAGAGAGAGAGAGAAGGACCTATGTCGTATTCGACACTAACTCTACACTACTCCTCCACTTCAAGTCTTTCAAGTCAGAGAGACCATAATGTAAACCATTCTCTATTCTCTGCAGATCTACTCTGCACTCTATTACTAACCAGGAAAATCCCATCTTGCACAATGCCAGGCATTATTTGTGGAATAAAGGACAGGTAGTTGCGACGCTTGGCGAGGCTCTTATGGGAATGGCACGGGTGCAATATTTCCTAGCGTAACTCTTTTTATTTCTCAGTTCCTTTCTCTTTAGAGCTTCTCTTGACAGAACAATACAAGCATTGTCAACTAAACATTGTCAACACAACCCACCTTCATGCAGATACAGCTTTTACACTTTCACACACTAGTTTCCCTCTCTATCCTCCTATGTATCCAAGCTCTAGTATATTATATGAAATTACGTACTTAACTTACTAGTATCAGTATGTATGGCACTTGGCTGTGCAACACAACATCTATGCAAGGCCTACTTACACTCTCAAGTTCATAACACCTTTGCTCACCTCATGCAATTTCCCTTCCATTACCTATAGGTACCTCTAATATTACTTTTCACATTTACAACTTTACATTTACTATACATATTTTCACACAGGTATATATATACATACTACACTCAAACTTGTACAGAGTGTATAAGAGGACGCGACAAAAGCCCTGTGAAGCACTCAGTCGATTCAACTAGGTACACAAACTAAATAAATACAATTGTGTACAATGCACCACACCTGCTCTGGCCAAATAAGTCTGCGGTTTGGTTGTTTTCAGTCTTTCTCCTTCTATATACCCTTTAGATACGGACTTAGATACACAACACATTTATTTCAGTGTATACCTATTAGATTCTGAAGCAGTAAAGTAAATGTTGAAATACACCCAAAACAACCCAGTCGTTTCGTAATACAAAAGGGACTCGAGTTGAGCAACAGCATTAAATTTACTAGTAGTGCAATTATGTAGTGCATAATGGGCTGTTGGTTTATAGCTATATTGTAAGTCTATGATAGAAGTGTAATACTTGTTTGTAAAAGATTATGCAGCAGCAGTGGTGCAGTGGACATACATATTAAACAGTTTGTCGTACTTAGTTGTTGGTAGTATAGAACTGTTGTCTGTGTAGGCTGTAGAATGGAATAAGCAGAGTACACTGAGTACACTACACCAACATAACACGGTAGCCTGGAGATAACATTTCCTATCTAAGTTTCTAGAGCTGTGTGTCTAAAACTGTCAAAAGCATTGACGGGATTTGTTCGTATTAAATTGTTTATAGTTACACTGTGTAAATGTTCTTTGCTACCACTAACCTTCAGCTGCACAAGAGAAATAAGGTTTATGTTTCGATATAATGTATGACTATTATACTATGAGACATGAGGGCAGTTTGGTTTGCTGTACATTATAGTTCAGCTCAGCAAGACCAACAGGGCCCGAGTGACACTTTAGAAAAGTGTCTGGCGCCAGCAATAGCCTCTAGATACCTTTTCTTCTTCAAAGACAGCTTTTGCTCTACTTGAATCTCTTACTTAGGTATATTAGTTACAGTCTATTTTATTCAATGTATACAATTCATAGTTGAAACAACTTCCAAGCAAAAGCAAACCGGACTTTAGCAACCAACACTATCAAATCAATGCTAGTAAATTAAACCCAAATATAACAGCAAGCCCTTTTGCCGAACTTCATTTTGTAATGTATGAATTTCGAACAGTATTGCAATATTTGTTCTAACAGTTGAAAAGTCATTAGACTCTCAAGAGAGAAGGGGAATGCGAATGTGAATGGAAAATGTTGATACACAACAAAAGCAATACACACAAATGTTCCCAGTCAGTCCCATTAAGAGTAATAACAATGCCAAAGTATCAAGAGAGTGCAGAATCTATCGCAAAAATAACTAATGTCATATAAAAGAACTGTAAGAACGTATTTTTTTCTCATCTGTACATGTAGTACAGTAGTGTGCAACATTTATTCTAAGTAAGGGAATGCTGCAAATCGTTTTTTACTAGGGAAACTCGTTTTTGTATATTTCACCCTGTTGTCTACATACACAAGGCAACAAGAAGTACTTTATAGTACCTACCTACCCAACTCACTCACATATTTATACAAGTAATAAATATGGCCGAAAGGAGAACCAGGGAGAGAGAGGAGGACAAAGACTTTCTGGTTTATGAATGGTAATACATAATACTCTATATTGCACGTAGTTTGCGTAGCATTTTCTTGGAAAGAGCTGCACAGATATACAAATGTGTAGGAAACTCTTAAATTATATTCAATAACTATAAGTTTGTGTATACCACACTTCATTTGAATATATAAATATGACAAATCTTTCAGTTCTCTGTAGTAGTTCTTTCCAAGTAGCAGTACTTTCTCCGAATTTAACTGTATTTCAGTTTGCATACTATAATGCACAAGAGTTATGTTGTATTAAAAAATATTGTGAGTAGGTATCCCTGCCTGCAGTAGTGTAGTAGTCTCAGAATACTTAGCTACCTATACAACATGTTCACAAAGTGTTGAATTACATTCTGCTTACATACTGCATCATAAAAATGAAAGTTGTATTTATTTGCACACATCTGTCTCGCAAGGTTCGCAGTTCGTAGAATTATCTGTGTAGTATACCATCAATTACATTCACATCCACATGTTTCGTGCCCACACAATATTAATAAAAGTTCTTAGAATTCATATGGGAAGGAGGGCAAAGCTGAAGCTGTTAGTTTCAATCCATTATCAAACACACTGTCGGACACACAGTGTTAATGTTCCCGTCAGTTTCATTGTTGCCCGCAGCGGGTCAACAGTCAAAGCACCATAGTAGCCGTCAATATTCATAAAGTGAGGCTGATACTTTTAATAACGGTACTTTGTGCAATTATACCAGCAAACCAACACGATCAAAAGGTTGCAAACAATCATTTGCATATTCCCTAGGTGTATAGGTTATAGGTACCCACTCATTTAACAAATGATAGGGAATACTAATACTAGTGCAAAAGGCACAGGGAGATAAAACTGTAGCTACTAAAATGTCAAAGGTAAACACAATGTCTTGTACTTCAAGTGCAAAAGCAGGGAAATAAAAGTGGACATTTTTTGTAGCTATTTGGGAGAATGTATAATTATGTATGCTATAAGTAATTGACGCCTGGAGAAAAAGAGAGTTGAGATTTTTGTCGTATGTTGAATTTAATGGTGCAAAGCAGGATTTTCTTGTGCTGTGCTGACCCAATTGAAATCTCTTTGTAAATACTTGCATTATGCACACTCACGTTCATTAAAAATTACCGACACGAACCAAGTCTGGCTCTATGTGTTTGGCTCATGTTGACCTAAATGACAAGACAGGAGATTAAATTCCTTACTTAACTACTACAGCTGCCGACAATACATATTGAGCACTCTCTCTCTCTTTCTCTCTATAAAGAGACTCGGTGAGCTTGAGACTTTGATAAAAAATTGAAATTAAAAATCCCAGAAGGTTTTATTTACTCAGGAAATGGCTTTGTTGCACTCAAATGAAATCCTATTACGACTCAAGTATTCACATAATGTGACATTACATGTACAGCCTTTCTTCTCTTTGCATAATGTGCCTTATCTGTCTGAACGTGTGTGCAAAGTACAGGAAAGTCGAGCGTGAGTACACATATAATGTACTTAAGCGCATGCTAGGGCAAGAATGTCTAATCTTGCATAGTCATATGGTCATATTCCACTCTCAGACTCAACATTGACATCACATTCCGGTTTTAACGGGCAAAATCCATTCTAATTTTCACCTTTAGCTTTCAGGAACTGGGTATTGCATTGTGAAAGCGTGGAGACTATGGAGAAAGGGAATATGTAGACGGAAATAGAGCCATTCTTGTTCTAGCACACTTGCGTCACCACAAAATTACACTGGCAAAAGCTCTAAGTGCCACACTCTAGTTTCAGAAACTCATGTGGAAAATCCGAGTTAGTACAAAAGTCAAACTTTGAATTAGTTCTGCCAATTCACAAAACTTTGGCCAAGGCTGCCTCCAAATGTCTCAGTGCCACTCTTCCCGTCACATTTCCGAACTGGATATTGACAATGACAACTTCCTTTTTCACGTTTCATTTAAAATTGAAAAGAAAATGCTTGATTTATTGAATTATGCAACTTTCCCCGTGTATTTCCTTTACATCCTTTCCAACTAAAACTGAAATCGCTCATTCATACAAACTGAATAGGTAACATGACTATGATTTACTTTTACTCTGCCAAAACTCTAAGTGAATTTTGTCTAACATATTGGAAGACTGCAATCTTAGTGAAACCTGTGAAGCTGAAAATTGTAAGCCCCTATATACCTCATTGAAACTAACATTTCAGTTTCTATCACAATAATTAATGTTTCATTAACACTGAGATGATTGATGACGTAACTGAATACTTTTCTTAACACTTTATCGTCAGTTGCACTCGAATTTTTATGGGTAAACACAGTTATATATTTATATGAATACCCTGATAAAAAATGTACAGGTCATAAAAAATGAAAGCAAGATAAAGCTAAAAAGAACTTAAACATTTATGCGCATAACGCATTCCGAACCTATCCGAACATTATACACACGTAATTAATATTTTACGAGTGTATATACGGTCATAAAGAAAAAGTAATCTGTTCAACAATGCAACGGTTTGCTGGTCAAAAGAACGTGGCTCCACAAAGCGTATAGTAGCTTACATATTTTGTACCGTGATTCTATCAACGAGAATGACATATGAAATATGATCATTTAAACGCAACAACAAAAACAAATTATCCATTGCATTCTGTAAAATAGCGATTCTCAACAGTGTGGAATCCTCTGCCATTATTATTAGACTCTTGTCATGTCTACCTACAAAACATAATAAATCACAGAAAGTTAATTGATGAGAGTGTGCGTCTCTCATGCGAACAAGTGTTATGCGAATACGTGAGCATTTAATGATTCTATTTACTTCATCGCTACAGATATTTAGTAAACATGCAACATGCACTTTACAATCTGTAATATGCAGTAGTATAACAGTACCAGCATAGCAGCATTCATTATGTTCATGTTATTCAATGTGTAATTCACACATCATCTGCTACAAGCTATCCGCCAGGATAATGATGCCATATAGATAATAACACAACATCAAAACACCTAATCGTATCACGCAAAGCTTCAAATCCGTAACTAACAGCAAATCAAACATCAAAAGTTCAGTTTAATTGCAGTAATTCATAAAAACATTCAGCTTTACATACAATTCCTTCAAAATTACAACGAATAATCATGCATGAAACCGTAAAAGAAAGAAGGACTTAATTGTAAAGTGTATATAACCTGTATTCTTGTGAGGAGATTAAATAATAAAGGTGTTCTAAAATACCAGCATGATATAAACCTACCTAATGTATAAACAAAGGTTTTATAAGTACTCTGATGGAGCCTTAAGTTTGATTTTCAGAAAAAAATCCACCCCCGGTAAACAAAGCCCTGCCTTATATTTAAAGATATCTTTGAATATTAAAATGTTTTATCAAAGCAGACGAGTTTAAATGCGCCATTGTAGTTTCCTACACACAAACTCATTCTACCACGAAGAAACCACGAAGACGACCACCACATGTGTATGCATATGGATAATGGATATCATTTCATTGCTCATGAAAATACTTACACATATTTTACGTTCACAGAAGCCGACAGAATACTACTACATTATATTAGCGCTGCAGTACAATGGTAGAATATAATGGTAGGAGTATGTAGGTAGGATGTATATGTACTTTGAGAGAGTCCTCGTTCGTAAGAAGTGTTTGAGTCGTCTTGAGGGTTAAGTTATTAGTATAAGGATGGCCAAGCCGAAGGGAGAGCAGCAGCAACCCAGACTTATCCAGAGCCATAACAGATTTCAAACTCTGACATAAAAAGGCGTTGAGACTTACGGCAATCCCATTAGTATTTCATGAGCGTATGAATATACAGAGACGCTCCATGTAATATGTATGACTCTAAATACACGGAAAAAACATTGAAAAAATTCAGGGATAAAGTGAAATGTTGTGAAACAGGACTAGTAGCTAGCCACCTACTACATTACAGTCAGCCGGGTAGTAGTAGTAGCTCTTCCTTCACACACCTTATACACAGACACACATGAATGTTCTATTAGTATACGTCCTACTCTCATATTTCGATTATGCAATGGTCTTAGTATTAGTAAAGAAGAACGTACCAATATACTAACATAATATTGAAGCTATAGTATTAGCATGTAATATTTATTTGCTCTACACTCAAATACCATATACATATAGATTATAGATAAAGGTATTAGGTATTCTTCTCTCAGCTGTGTATACAACATACATAGGCGTAGCCAGGATTTGGTTTCGGGGGGAGGGACTCAAAACATAAGGTATATATGTGCTCATTTTCGAAAAATTGGGCAAAAATGAATATAAAATACATCGCGATTTTGGGTACTTTTTTTGGTAAAATAACCCATTTTTTCTGGATTTCCGGGGGGCAATTTCTCCCCTTGGGTACGCCACAATACATATAGGTACATTGAGCTTAACAAGCTTTTCTTAGCTTACACTATATTATACAATGTACAAACAGTGAAGCAATACATCACCCTTCCATGTATCGATATATGCACACATGGAAGAGAGTGTAGAGTGTATAGAGAAAAAACGATTATATTATCCATCTGCATGTATATGTAGCTCTTTTCAATCTCAATATAATATGTAAGGCTTCACGGGATCGGATTGCTCTTTTCTTTATTCTTTGAATGACCAAGACAAATTTAAACCTCTCCACAGAATCCTTATGCTACTTTAAGGCTGCTTTGTGAGAGATGTAAACTACAGACTTGTATTCTGTTTTCAGATTTCCTTTTCATACAAAGAAAGAACACACGCACTCGAGTCAGTTTAGAAACCTCCGGACGAGTAGAAAGAAAAACGGCTCGACCTCGATGTGTTTTCATTTAAATCCCAACCAACCTCACGACTGAGTCAACTGTTCCAATCGAAAGCGGAAAAGACCGCAAAGAAGGAAACCCTTAAAGGGGAGTCAAAAACAGAGCGGATCGGATGATGGTGAAAAGGAATGAATTGAAATTTAAGATGTATAAAAAATCCCCATCAACAAAGAATCGTTATTTTTCTATAATTAGTATACCATTCTATTTTGTTCCATTTGCTCATACACAATTCAATTACAATTTATCACTAGATTTTTCAATATCAAGTTTTTTGCAATTCATTACAAATAGAATAGATTTTGTGAATAAATGGCATAATTTTCTCTTAGAATAATAATGAGACTGTAATAGTTAGTTGTTGAGATGTGTAATTGTGTAGCAATTGTTTGGCCTTCCTTGTTTCAACTTCCACTACTTTCGGAAGAGTTTTGACTAGTATAATAGTTTAGTCATTTCGTTGAATCCATGTAGCTAAATGAAAAGAGTAGAAAAATGTGTTCTTGAGTCTAACTAATGTCACCTTGTTGAAACTCCACTTTTGCTCTAGCACATGCCCCGAGCTTAATACTATCAACGTACAGCTTAGTTCGCTCTGTCTTGCAGAAAAAGTAGGTATAGAAAGTTTCGATAATGAATGAAATAATGGATCTCCAAGGGAAAAGTCTGCAGTTCCTTACAACTTTCTCGAAGCTGATGGGAGTCAAAGTTTTAAGACCCACTAGAGCTGATTAATGTCCAACCTACGCTTAATGTGCACACACATACTGTAGTATAATATTTAGGTGGTGGTAACTACCTCACCAACGGACTTCACCGTTCAACCTTAGCAACTAAAGTAGTAAGTAATATAACAGAAGCGTGATCTCAGAATATTCTATTCCTCCGAGTCAGAAATGCTATGTAGCACATACAGATACATACAGTACCTCAATATACTTAAAACTGGACTGCTGCACAGGAGTATTGTAACCTAGTATTAGTGTTTTACCCAACACACTACCTAACCACATACCTACTTAGATGGATAGATATGGATGGGAATAAATAAATGTGTCACACGTCGGATTCGAGTAGATACTGAAGACAAACCTTTTGGGAATTCCGTATCTTGTACTACGAGCAGTACTAGAACGTTAAGTAAATCTAAGATGAGATTCTATACAGCTACTTTCCTTACCTACACCCTACCACGTTCATTGTGTATATAACCAAATATTACTACAGTATAAAAGTAAGTCTCAGTATACACATTAATACATTCTAGACAGTTCCGTATAGTGCAACATAGGTAGGTGTATGAAACGGACACTTCGAATTAACAATAGCCATGATGCAATGCAAGGTGGAAACGAGCATCCAGCTACTACTTCAAAACTTCACACTTGACACAGACAGGTACTTTAACGGACGGAACGAGAAACGTGAGAAATTCTCTCCAGACTATACCCCATGACACATTCTTTTCTTTTTACTAGATGCCAACAGATATTTCACTGTGCAATGGAAACACGGCTATCAGATTTCCCGTTAATTCTCTCCGCAACATAAAATAACGCAGTGATGGATCTAACCAAATTGCCTTTACCTATATGGGTTATTAAATACCTATGAGAGAAAAGGCTCAATCCATCAACAACATTATGGTTACAAGTATTAGTATAGGACGCATACAAACCTCATATGTAGATCACTTACTTCCTTATGAATTGATTTCCATTATTACGTACGTCATCCATACAGTGTACATAATACTATGTAGGTAGTATACTATGAAAAGCAATACACCGTGTTACACAACGGACCTGCTTGGTAACTGTGTAGTTGGTAAGTGCATTATTGTCAGGTATAATATGTGCTGTACATCACAAAACAAAACTAACATTAAAAACAAGTGCTCGTATAACTGCCCGTAAATGTCATTTGCTACATCATTTACTTTGCTTTGTTTTCGGTCAACCTCTATGAGTATGTAGACAGACTCGCCTACTTTATTTCTACATGGTAGTATATGTATTTGTTAAAAAAGCCGGATGAGTTTTGAACTGAATTGCTGGTATTTTTTACTTTGGAAAAGAAGAAGACGACTGGTATGCGCAGTAGTCTTTTAAAGTTGTAATTCCAACAGCAACGTCACGTTCCTTTCAATGACAACGATTCAGATCGATTAGATTCTTTCAAAATCCAGATCAGTCGAGTAGTAAAACTTATCCGCGTCTCTTGTACAGTGGCACATACATAACTATAGCCCAGGTCTAAAAACATGTTCGAGAGAAAACAATGCCCTATAAGATGTGAGATAGTCGTCCAGCCTTGAACTTGGCTCATGCCCAAGTAAACGAAATGGAATGATAACTTGCTTGACAGTGACAGTAGAAACACTTACAGATAGATACCGATAGGCTAAAAGAGACATACAGGCTAAAGAACCATACAACAGAGTCAATTGAGTTCGTACACACAAACACAACATGAAAAAGGCAAATCACACAAATACAAACAAGTACGCAGATACCTAGTTACGTCAACAAGGAATGCATGTATCTATTCCGTTGCTTACTTTATTAGAACTTTGTGTCCTCACTAACGAGAAACACACATAACTTACACAACTTGCAGTTTAAATGAGTCCCTCAGCTCCACACTCGTAAGTATAATAGTCTACACCATAAATTCGTCAATCAACAAAACTATGGCATGCCACAGCTTTACAACATCACACAAACACACTTGAATGACAACAAAATTTCATCATCATGCATCATATTCCTACAAAAACTCCAACTTAATGCATAATAAATAAACACCCCTGTCTCTATGACTTTAATATGATTTCATCTGTGATGAGACTTAACACCTAGTCATGCCACCATAACTCAACTAAAGACCCAATAGCCTACAACTTACAAATACACACATATTCTTCAACTAAGGTAATTCACACTTGTCACAAGTATTATACACCTTATATAGCTATACACTAACTACACGAGTTGCACTTTTTTTCTACACTAACGATGCATCTGTAGTTTTAGTAGATTCTTCTTTTAAGTTTACTGTGTCATGCAATGCACTACTACAGTTATATCCATGTTGTATGAATCAGCCTTATGATTCTCTGACGCAATATGGATGGGAAATAAAACTGAACAAAAACTTCGAATTGGAACACTCTGCTAAAAAACTGCTTCATACGTGAAAGGTTTCATTTCATAACTCTTTTTATGCTTCTGACATCATAGCAAACAGAAAATCCATTAAAAAAATTAACTAGCTGTGTAATATAAGTTATAGGGTAGGCTCGTACAGATGAGAAACTATTGGTAATGCACGTATAGCTTTTTTAATTACTTTTATAATAACATCAACGATTTCATTTGTAAATTTGTTATGATGCATGGAGCTAGGAAGCAGGGAGCCACATCAGCAACAACAATGAGTTGGTTTATACAAAGAGCACCCTGTTAATTAGAGAAGGCATGATGATGAACCTCTCTCTGCGAATGATGTAAGCTATCTATACGGCCAAACCTTTAATAAATATGTGAACAATAGTATTTTGCATATAGGTAGTTAGTTTGCCTACATTGCTGATATAACATACACGGGCCAGAGTTCTACATGGATATTACACGAATTAAGGACGTAGACTGCAACAAAAAGCCTATTAAGGCTAAAGCAGTGTCTACGATGAGCTCATCTAATCTAAAGTATATAATATTCTATTTTATAATGGATTGCATTGCAACAGCAGCGATTCTTCTCTGGTACATAGAATGAAGTATAGACGCACACTCAACTGCATTGCATTCATATAATTCCCCGCAGTCGTGTAAAATCCCAAAGAAGACAAGTCAGGTAATTCCATCTGAACCACTACTTTACGCTGCACTCCTAATCTAAGCAGCCTTGCTGAGTTTTGCGTCTTCTTGTCTCAGTTGTACCATTCTCCTTGTGTAATATTCGTTCTTTTGGCTTGACTCGGCCGTATCTTCTCAACCGTGTATTAATTTGGTATGTATGAACTTAACAGATAACTCCCCCAACGGATTTAATGTGATATGTTGTATGTAGTACGTAGTAGTTGTACTATTAGTAAGGATTTCCACTACTACTCTACTGATATTAGTACTACACGTAGAACAGCGATGCAGTGCATTCATGGAAGAAGAAGAAGAGACTTGGAGGATGAGGATGCATTTGGTCGTACGAACACGTAGTCGTATACGGACAGATGAACGTACGTATTACCTACATACATACATTAGAAGATAATAGCTGGGTCTGTGCTCCTTGCTTTGGTTACTTGTATGTACAAGCTATTTTACTCAACTCAAGCTCAGAACATTTTCCTAAATCTTAAGTTAGACAGACAAGAAAGGACAGCCCAAAGCTCTTAAAGTCGCAAGTAGACTAATCTAGTAGGCACCTATGTATTTATGTGGATAGCAAAAGGTATTTATTAGGTATAACTCGTGGTGTTAGCAGAAAAGAACATTCTTGTAGTACATAAAGCACTATGAATTGTTTACAATATTATAATCAACCACAAGTCCACTAGAGTTTGCACCAAAAGCACAAAATTGCTAAAATAAATAATAGGTCGAGAGATGAAATTCCGCCCAGCATAGCGCAACTATTTGCATGTACTCTTTGTGTATAGTATACATAGAGAGAGAGAGTTTCTTACAATATTTTTCTGGTAAGGATTAGTGCAAGAAGATTCCACATTATTTTGGATTTTAACAATAGGAGTTTTTAGACAAGGCAGGTCTACACAGTACAGCACACTCCTTTGTTCATAAGATTCTTCTTACTTAACTACCTACATTTACAACATACAACATTAAGTGTAGTATATCTCATCCTCCGGTTTATGTTCATAATATTCTTAGTTAAAGTTACATAGTACACCAAAGCTAACCAAGACAAGACAAGGCGTCCTCTCTTCGCCTACTACCACTTCCACCGACATTACAACTTCGACTACTGCACCAGAAGTCTATCCTACTCAAAACTAAGCCAAAGTTTAATATAAATAATAATAATAATGTATATTATAATGCACCATAACCATAACACAAACACAACCACAGAGAATCTGCATAATATCTGTAAACGGTAAATGCTTAGGTTGCTTAGTTCTTTTGTGACTTACATTTTACATTGTAGTGGTTCAAGTAGTAGTGTAGTAGTGCCTTATTAGAATTAAGTATTAGTGCTAGTACCAGCGACACATATACATAGTTTCACACTAAACTTAAGTACTCACTGTTACGTAGCGAGTCTCAACCCAAGAAGTGGAGTCTAGACTTTGTCTTGTAACACATGAGGATGATCCTCGTAAATAGTACTAAGTTTAAGAACAATGCAGTACTGCATTGTAGATTGTGGTACGTATACATAGAATGATTTCTGAATGTGTGAGAGTGTGTGTGTGTCTGTGTGTAAAATGTAGATTATCCAAGAGGAACCATAAACTGACCCAACTTGTCAAATCAAGCTTAAAGTTACTTCCCCATTATAAGCTATTGTCTTCCATCAAGCCTCTTACCATTATAATCCGCATTAAATTAAAATTATATTAAATTTTAATGCCTCGTGTGATATGCAAAGAGGTTTGTGCTGCGTTTAGTGCCTCGAACAACTCGAATACTAAGATAAATGATTTGAAAAGCTATGCATCTCTGGCCGAGTCAAGTAAGTGTGGAGCCAAGTAAGCAACCATAGTAATTTAGTAATGTAAGTAGGTCCCTTTCAGATGCAAATCAAGTTCACCACTACCACAAAACACCATAACACGATCACCACCACCACACGCTCACGTATAGCAGTAGTTCTACGTAGTTACTAACTAATAACACAGCTAATACGTATTATATACCTATCAGGGTATACCTACGTATTATTTTTTGTGTGAAACAGATGAAGAATGAAAACAGGAATGAGTAAGAGAGTGTAAAGGTAAAACTAAACCTGCCAGTCAGCACAAGATCGCAGTCATCTCGAATTCATGATACTAATCTATAACACAACACATACAGTAAAGCAGCACAATGTGCTATGTACTTTGTACATTACATACACAATATACCTACTCAACAACCAACAGCAACACAAATGCACACAGAGACCCATTTATTGTTGGTGTGAGTGGTTAGTTGCTATATGCACTCCAAAACACACCTGAGCCCAATATATACTCAATCTTCAGTGGAAATACCACATAGGAACCCAACTGACGTTCTTTTACATGGAATTGATGTTGTTGCAGTATATTAGTAAGTAAGTAAGTAAGAGCATGGACATTTTACCTCCCTTCATCGCACACCACTATTATTTAATAAGAAACTTTCTAGCACACTACATGCCTTGAATATGTACGCAGAGCGGCATTCAATAAAGCAAAGTCCTTGCTTCGGCACCAATAGCACTATCAGAAAAAACATGAAACCCACCCACAAACAATCGTCTAAGCTTCTAATTCACACATACAACTTCGCCGTGCTCTTACAAACTACTAAACACACATGTATATTACTACATTACATACATACAATACTAATCACAATGTATGCAATACATATCTGAACTGTATTGTGAATCCTTTTAGAAATTACGATCTGTATATGTAGTACAGTAAAAATGATTTAACAGACCATTCGATAAAAAATGTCTGGAAATAATATTAGTGAATCTCGTGCGTCCTCGCTGCTTTATTATTGTTGAGTAGTTTCCTTTGTTGGAAATGTGCATTCCATAATACATACACGATATACGGCAGACTCCACCAGTCCAGAGAGTAATCAAAATAATCATTCATCTAATTTGCCAATGCACGAGTATACAGTTTCTCTATCATCACTGCACTCTGTATTGACGTACGTATTTTATTTTTACAGGGCATGTGCATGTGCATGTGTGTGAGATTGAGAGTGTGTAGATTTCTGTATGTAATGTACCTGTGGTTTTATGATAGTATATAGTAGGCCTAAATAAAATGCGTATTATGTTTGCTAGATACTAGGAATTCCAGAGCTAATATAATATTATCTTTTCACATCATCAAATCAACTTGCCAACAATCACAACCCACATCAACGAAACTCTTCCATTCACTCCACTAACCAGCATCGATAACAAAACATGCGACCATGAATCAAACGATTAGGGAAATCGACAATGTTGCTTTTAGTGTACGTACATTCAACATACGAGACTTGACTGTAATTCAATTCACTCAAGATCAGGAGCACTTTATCTAATATTACCCAACGCAATGCGATTTCAGATATGAACGAATGCCTATATACGTACATACTACATACTCTAAATGTAGTAAATGTGTATACTCATACCTTTAGTAGGACTACCTTTTTTGTTTACGTATGAGAGTGTATCTGTATGTGTATATAGGTATGCATAGAATGTTGACTTGTTTCTTGACATTACAATAATATTACCTTACGAAATCTATTATTTGTGTACAAACAACGACTAGACTGAGAAACTACTGAAACTAGTAGTGATGTCAGATTTCTTAGAAGTTGAATTGGCTTCTGGAGGATGCGTAAGTGTAGTGTTTATATTACTGTAGAATAAAATGTGTAGCTATGCCTTGTATTTAGGTACACAGAGCAGTCTCCATGCATAATATACAAATACACATACCAGGACAAACATTAAGATTTTTTCCGAGAGATGAAACAAGATCTTTTCTAATGTTCACAAAATACGACACAGGCAAAAGACGCATCTATTTGAATAATACATTTAACAGAGAAACAAGACTCCTTCCGTCTCTCTGTCTGTCTGTGCCTCGGTGGGACTTTCGTGCAGAAATGAAATTAAGGTATCCTCTTATGTTAACTTTGTCTATTGCCATAGCCATATCATGACTACACATCTGAAATTACTTACGTACTTGTACTATTTGTTTTACGTACATATATTCTACTACCTTTAGAGTATGTATATTATAGCCACTCTTTCACAACCACCTTTCTACTTTACTTATTATTATTCAGAGGAGACTAAGAGCTAAAGAGAAAGAGAGCCACTTGAATTGTCGTCGCATTATACTCTTCCTTTGTATACACAAAGTCAGTGCCACGTGGAGAAATAACTTGAGGTGATGTCAAGAATTCTTTTCTCATCTTTTCCACAAAATTGACAATGAGCTCAACAGACAAAAAGACAAACTCAGACTTCAGACTTTACACAGTAGCATCATAGTTTACTTAAAAACAGTAGAGCTACATACACGTGGAGATCTCATGCTGTCATAAGATTGTATACGTATCTGTATGTATGGTAAGTATAATATGCACGTAGATATGTACATACAACATAACATTACACTGTACCCTTCTGTCACTTGTAAAATTTATCAAAAATCATACAACATAAACATCATGCTATACACAACACAGCCCCATGTATATTGTATGAAGTTGCATTCTATTCAAGATATTGAGACTCTATTTAAGATTCTATGTAAGAAAGTGTATAAGAATAAGAAAAAAGAACGTATGAATTTGTGTAGGTGGAGATTGGTAATGCATGACAGTATAATACACATACTAGTATGTGTGTTTAGTTTATTTTCAGTTTGGTTGTGTTTAGTATGTTGTAAGATATTATATGAACTGTTGTAGACATTACTGCTTTTCGAGGAACTACTTTGTCTGATTAGCTATGAAACATCTGACAGTCCATATGAGATGTACACAAACATTACCAAACAGCACACGACGGACTCAGTCATTCATTCATAGTTTAAACCCACGTTAAAAATGCATGTGTCTGTCTCTGTGTGTTCTTCTTCTTCCTCCTCCAGTGAGTCGCTCTTTTTCTCATTCACAATTCCTCACTTGCATCACATCATCCAGAGACTGATAGTTAGGGACCATTCAAACAAAGATCCGTTTTCATCGGCTTTTCCTCCTCCATTCTATTCTTCCCGTCATATTTTCCCTTCTTTTCTTAGCTCCTCATTTCCTCCGTAGTGTGTAAGTGTACTGACGTGTTACGCCAAGGCTACTCTCACATTATACACGAATTTCTTCTTCTTATCTCTATAGTGCTACTAGATGATTTTACATAAAATATCTGACTATTTAGTAGGTTCAGGTTCAACACATGTACAACAGAAAAGAACGCAAGTTCTTCAGAAATGCATTCTTGCCTGAAGTTTTAATATACATGTGTTGCACTATGAACTATTTGTAT
Organism: Pogonognathellus longicornis; assembly: GCA_034694085.1. NCBI lineage: Eukaryota > Metazoa > Arthropoda > Collembola > Entomobryomorpha > Tomoceridae > Pogonognathellus > Pogonognathellus longicornis. The sequence goes on from JAQFYB010000193.1 coordinate 21,473, forward strand.
GTATGCATGTATCTATACACCATAAAGAGAAATGCTACTGTCTAGCAGTTTAAAGAGTTCGTCAGTAATAATGCGTAGTATCTGGCTATGCATCAATTTTACTATTTTCTTTAGTGTTCTGCTCATTCAGCAACATGCAGTAGTGGTAGTAGTACAAGTAATAGTTGTAAATATGCTACTTACATACAGAACGCAGTAGAATAATAATAATATATGAATGCACACATACCTAGATGATTGTATAAAAGGAGTCTTATAGTTTAATGTATGTATATGTATGTAATATGCAGGCAGAGAGTCTCTGCACTGCACATAATATGTGGAAGATCGTCTGTGCCGGTTACATAATAATAACAAGTGAGTAGGAGCGTTCGAACAGAACATAAAACGCTGCAGAGTCGCCTTCCATGACCCGTGTCGCGTCTTTTCGATTAGTATAGGGTTCCGAGTTCCGCAGAAAAGATTTTTTCTTCTACAACTACCATACTTATCTTGATTCAATGCAGTTTGAACTTCAATAACAATTCTTTCTGTCATTCATTTACATGTAAACAACACATAGCCAAAAAGTTCGTCTCTCTACGATGTATATACCTTATCTATACGAATAGAAAATACTTTTGTGGAACATAAAAATAGATGTAACATTTCAACTCGCACTGCTTAAACTGGAAAAATGCAGCTGGCCATTCAATTACTGTAATAAAGAAACAAGATATGTTTGAATGTGCTCTGAGTTCGAGTGCGGAACGTAATGCTTATAGGTTGTAGGTTCGAGGGTCAGCTTTTCACGGCTAATAAACATCAACTTGATGAACATTCCATCTGAATCCGTTTTGTAGAAAGATGATCATTGTTTCCTCTGTTTTGACACACACACACATACAGGATGGTGCAATCACGCTAGGGGAAAACCAATGGCAAACTATTCCCCAAGGAACAACTAAAGTAATGCATATACATTTGTATAAATACATACTACTCTTTCAATACCGTGAAAGCGATAAGTCTTAAATTTAAACAGCCTTATGGAATTCATATTACAAAAATTGCTGGAAACCAAGCGGAAGTTATCAGAATGATCAGGTCAGCCATAAGATTGGGTGAAACAGGAAGATGACATCTTATGTTTCATACATGGGTTAAAATATAATATAATGGTGAAATAGTTATTTATATTAGATATTTGTACCTAATTTTACATAATACCAATTTGCAATGGACTGGATTTTCAACGAATCTACACACCTAAGCAGCTGCTTGAAACAATTAAACTATTCTCCAGTTTATACCCGACATTGTAACTGTAAAAAATTATCTTTCAATACTACAGATATCAGGTAGTAGGTAGTAATTTTGAAAACTGATAAAATAGTCTGAATAATTAGAGTTCTACTATATTGACAATATTGAGAGAGCTTTTATTAGTCAAACGGATATGACATGCATGCGAAATTTTAACCTATGTTTTAACAATAGAAATATTGACATTACTTATTTAGAATTCAACAGCGCCTGCCTAGACACACATAGATAGAACCTTAAACACTAAATGAAAAAATGACAACCCTCGACATTGTAATTTGATTGTGGATGCAGTGTTAATTCTTGGTGCACAAATCTACTGACTAGGTATGAATAAATTAAGATTTAAAAAAGTGAAGTTGCTCTCAGATTTTGGCCTAGTAATTCGGTGTGAAAGGGAAGTGAACAAAAGAAATGGTTATTTTGATGAGGAGAAGTGTTTGAGGAAGACGGGAAGTTGGTGGCGAAGAAGAGCGAAGAATGGAGAAAGCATGCGACAAGTCAAACGTAATTTAAGACTGAAGTCAAGACGAAACAACAAGCTTTACGCCTTAGTCTGGCTTAAGTACAGAAACCTTAACAAAGCAAATTAGTACGACAAGCTTGATGGCAACTAATGTCTACGAAAGAGTCTTGACGTATAACGCTGACTGAATGAATTCGAGTCGAGAATAGCTGAGTGAGTGTAACAACAAGAGGGCAAACCATCCGTTCGAACTTTGACTCTGTTCTGTTGAACTGAACCGAAATGAAGCGAGCTGCTGCGGCAACACACGAAAGTTTTAAGCCTCTCTCAGACTCTCATATAAGCCCATTTAAGAAATAGGCAAACTCACTGCGTCTTCACAAACAAAATCAGACTAAGAAAACATCACACAAAGAAATAAACTTCAATAGCTCCATACAGCTCTGCCATGCACTATATCATTATAAAAACCAATAGCATGCATCACTCTATATACACACAGTACCTACAGAGTGCTGGAAATAATGAATGCCTTAAGTTAGTTAAGACGTTTCTTCAAGCCTGTAATTCGAAGATTTCTGCTTAGTTTGAATTTTTTACATGGAGGAAGTGTACTAGATCATAGTGCAGGAAGAAAAATAACAAAAAACTCAAAACGGAACTGAATGTTCAAGAATGGAAGGAAAAGTACATGAGAGAGGAGTGTGTGAGAGAATGAAGTATCAACCCATAGCAGAAGAGTAGCTCAATCCTTCGTTTCGTTCAATGTTCAAGGAGGATGATAGTAAAAGTGCAGCAGGGCAAATACAATATTTGGATTCTGTTCAGAACACTTACTTAGTTAGCTACTCTATACTTTATACACTACCTATACCATATCATCATCACTGGTGCACTAAATTCACACAGACACAAACATCTCCAATCCTCCTGTAGAAAATAAGGAGCGTTTTGGCCAACATCCTAAAACACAAACTGATTATTGCGACTAGGTCCTAGAACTATACTGTATGTAGGTACATACTCCTATTATATACGAGTAAGTGTCTACGAAAAAGCACGTCGAACCTTCAGTTCTGTGTATTATTCGTACGTAGGAAGCTAAAGCTAATATTACCGCACTGTATATATATTATGTATACAGGAACACAGCATATGTTTACATCACAAGACAGCAACAGATCATGAACCTATAAAGCCTGAGGAAAAAGCAACCAAAACCGATAACTCTATGATGTGTAAATGGATGGATGGACGGACGTCTCCTGTAAACTCAACTTTGTTTGAATGTTGTAAACTGATGGAAAAATTGAGCCCTGTGCCATATACACATGTAATTTTGAAGAAGCTTTTTAACAACATCGCATCATAGTACCTACATACTCATATAAACTATCTACACTGTCCAACACACTACGTATAACAGACAGTATACAATAATACGCAAAAGTAGATCAACTTCAACTACAAACTAAAGGTTTGTGCCACACACACTGTTTATACTTCCACGATCATGTGAACATTGTCTCACTTCTTACAGCTACAGTGTAAAACATTACAGTATACATAAATATACATTCAAAGTACACACTTGAATATATAATAGGCGAAAGATCAACATATTATCATCATTATATATACTTCATACTACTGCTACACACTACACAGTAGTATTATGGTACTAGCTAGTAAGTAGGTAGTGTAATAGTAACATTGGATATTAAAGTTGTTGTGTGAAGTTTGTATGTGTGTATGAAGTCTCTAGCTGAAACTCAACTTGCACTTATTCTAACTAGTATAGGCAGTTAAACAAATCTAGACTAATGCCAATCATACATACAAACAGCTACACAGACTACACACTGTGTATAAATACAAGAATACATGGAGGAATATAGTAGACAGAACTACTGCTACAACATGATGAACTCGTTTTTTATTTTAGCTTCAGTATTACTATTACTATTACATACTCCTGCCACTTCACATATACTTCTAGTAGTAGTACGAAGAGTACGTATAATAGTGTATGATAAAAACAGTCTCTTGATTCTGTTCTACAATTATACATGCAACGCAACCATTCCTAGTTCAGCACACACATACTGAATCAGAATTTACTGCAGTGCGGGCATGCTATACCATCCTCTCACAGTCACACACTACAACCATACTACGAGATGCTCTGTCAGTTATATAAGAATAAAATTACGTGTATAAAGATGCAGAGATTGTGCTAGTAGATTTGTGTGTAACAGAGTAACGTAACGTAACTACGTTCTTCAATGACAAAAATAGACAAGTCAAAAGTGCACAACTATACTTCGCACACCCATCATCGTTGCGCTTCAGTTTGCTTTAAACCTTAGTTCAATTAGCATTATACTTTAATTCAATCAAGGATTTCCAACACATCTTCCATTTCTAACCATCCCCACAATCATTTTACACCAAATCTAACCTGAAGAGAATAAGGCAAATATATTATTTTACTTTAAAGGCAAATATTTGCACTATAGAGTGCTAAAGAGAATACGTAAAGACGAGTAGAACAAACCGCAGAAAAATCCCTTCCTTTTCGCCACAGTTTTCATGCACGTGTAGCGTAGCACATAGCAGAAAATTCTGAAAAAGTGTACCTAACCTCTTCAAATATTCCTTTAAGTTCTGCACAGCCCATCTAGGTGTGTTTTATATTCCTGCCCCTACATTAAATGCCTTACGTATGTTATGAGATGTAGCTTAACCAAATGGTATGGTTATACTTACTTAGTCTACCACTTAAAAATTATAGGAACTAGTACGTGGGTACTTTACGTACTGCCATGCATGGCTCAGTGCTCTTGTTTGTATTAATAAGTCCTTCAATCACAAAGCTCAATTATATATCATACTTTTCTTTAAAACCATTAATAGCTTTATCGATTTTTATAGCACAATAATTATCTAGCCTTAGCCTACCTAGGTGTATAAATAATACCATCATTATAGAAGTAGGTAGAATGTATGTCAATATTGAAATACCTGACAAACCTCTCTCGCTCTCACTTAAACACTCCTGCCAATAAGTAGGCACGAAACGATAATATGGCAATGAAGTCTTGTTAACAATCGAAAAAATTAAATACATAATAACTGCATGTGTGAGTGAGTGTGTGTGTTGACTGTGACACTATATACAGGAGCATATTGCAGAGCAGTAATCATGCTAATTAATTATAAGTACCTTTATACGTGAATCATGCAAATACATACAAGTTGCTAAAGAACCTCTTTTTAAACAGACATAGACAGTCTGAGCAGAGAGGAAGAACTGCCGCCTAACATGCTAACTGAAAAAGTAGTCGTCTGGTCTCGTCACGTCATCAACCAAACTCTTATACATGTATACGTACCTGAACGTAAACGAGAACGATTGACTCCCTCTTGTCACACCACCACCACCATGGCATACCACATACCAGCACTAATATTCCAAAACATTTATAAGTCTGCCACAATCAAACAGACTTTTTACACTCTCTACTACCTACATCATGAAACTGCGACTATTAATCGTCAATATCTGTAGCAACAAAGCAAAAAGTGATATTATTGCAACAAATAAAATATAATTCCTCTCTGTCATTCCTATTCCTAGTAGGTAGGTATACTTAATTTTTGAATGCGATGATCTAAAGTGCTCTGCTAAGTACTACGTGGGTGGAGGACACGAGACAGGAGCCAACAACGACAATTCCATATTTTTACTAGCAATAAATAAATGTAATACTATGTATTGTATGCATAGAATGTACATAGCACTCCACCTTTATTCTTGTAAATATATAGTACTAAATACATACAAAGTAACACAATAGTGCTCTACATATCTGCAGGTACACCAGTATTCTAAATACCTACTAAATCCTATCTCATTCATTTTCGTCTGTATTGTATTTGTCCAGAAGTAAAAAGGAAATAATGCGTTGATGAGAGACATGGTTTAGGTATTAGGAAAGGCAAGGCAAGCCAAAAGGAAACAATGATAAAACGCTTACGGTTTGCCAATGTCATTCATTCACTACTGCTAGATCTCTGATTTAAGCCGTCCAAGAATGCATACATGCCACTAAATTCTAAACACAGCACAACAGCAGCAGCTGCTTCGTTCATGTACAGAAACCATCCATATCTATACATACATACATAAATTCTACAAACTACAAACCTATATAGATACAAACACAAAATGCAAATAGAAATAGTTCTAGTAATACACTTTGTATTTTGTATAGATATTCCACATCACATCACATCAGTTCAGAACATTATAACACACCTCAGTTCAACCATGAGAACTGAAACACACAAAAGATCTTTGGATTTCATTGTTACATTTACAGAACACATACAACAGATGTATGTAGGTATTTTATAGGTGTAGGTATTTGTATTTATGTATTCTGTAATGCGTGTGTATGTGTGGACATGCACACAACAATGTAGTATGTAGAAGTACATTCTACAAGCACATACAACATATAGAGTGAATAATAGTGAATCGCAAACTGTGCCATGTATGTTTGTGATGGCTGATTTTCCTGTCGAGTGTATTCATTAGAAGCAGTATGCATGTATTTAGATCATGCAATTCAGTAATGCACATGTTAGTGTACCATTATTTCGTTCTATTATTACCTCTACATCCTACGCTCACGCTAGACGCTACTTTCTAAGAAACTCTAATCTTGGCTCTGTTTTGCTTACCTAGGTTCAAACACCAACTTCCGATTATCCGAAAACTTATTTGTACTGTACCTACAAACTACAAACACACACAACAGTCCCATAGCTCTACATTGCACATAAACCTGCCTGGTATAATAATATATGAATACTTATTTAGCAATATGCTGTACCAATATTCTATGGTTTTAATTGTTGATTGTTGTACATTGTAATATTTTCAGGTTTAATGTATTCTACACTGCTATTGATGCGAGTTGCTTATTTATGTGGCTATGCTATGTATCTGTAGGTATATTATCGGTTTGAGTACTATTATAAGTACTAACTGGTTAATAATGAAATATGAGTAGGCATCATAATAAAGAGTCCTTGAGAGTAATTTATTCTATCGCCGAAAGCATCCATGTCGAGCTCTAGTCTCTCTCTTTCTATCCGTCATCTCAGTTGCTGTGTGTGTGTGCTGCATCGAAGAAACCAAATGAACCAAAGTTAATCGAATGTTCATGGCATGATAAAACTCACGATTAGCAAGCATAATGGATTCAAATAGTAAAACCCGAGTATATACACTTGAATAAATTTAGATTGGATAATGAAATCTGTCTACAAATAAAGGCATTTTCTTATTCTTAGCCAAGCTACAACGAAGCCGCTATCTTCACAATTGTATTATTCTCTACGTGATACGTCTTTAACTTTTCAACTCATTTCTAGCATTACTCACTATCACTTAAAAACTGACATTTGATATCGATATACTATGTAGCAAACGAGCTTTGGGTTGAATTGAATCACAACCTTAAGCTTTATTACTAGGACGTGACTCACAATGCCTTTATTATTAGTATTTGTGTATATTCTGTGTAGATGTATACCTATAGGTTGTTTTTGTGTTACAGACCATCAATCTCTTGAAACTGGCAGGGCACTGCACTGACCAACTGAGAAGTATATGCGTAATATCTGTTAGCAAGTGATGCTGGTCCCATAGAGTAATCAGTATACGACATATAAAACCAGAACCACACTGGTAGATTACCAGTTGGAGTTTGTAGGATGAATCAGTTTGCCTCACATTGGCAGAGCCAGAGTGAAGTGTATCAGAACATTCTATTTACAATAGAATCCTCTTAATGGTGACAAATCGCTATCACCGCGTGATAGAAATAACTTGATTATTTCCCTGTGTGACAAAATCGTGTAACTCTGTGTCACTTCTTCCACCACAATCAATGTTACTTTTACTTTATTGTTAAATCAACCTTAGAGAGTACAAACTCGAATGTACGCATACTTTGTATTTATGTTTGGACTTGGAGTTTGGACGAAACTCCTCATGCTGCTGCTCCTACAAACATATTGCTATCGGCTAAAAAAAGTTTTATATGTATTAATGTCAATGAAAACTGATAAATCCGTAAGCTAAGCCAGGCGATTCTTTTACGTTAGTACATTGACAAATACGACAATTCAAGTTGTCTGAAGCAAACGAATCAATATTAATATTTTATTTCATTATTGTTGTTGTGTGTTTGTTATCAATATCAAACCACACAAAACCACACAATGCACTCAGCGTTTTGACAACTGAAAACTTACATTTTCATATGTTTATGAATCAGGCGAAAGGAAAAGAAAATTAAGTCGTGACATAAGTGAGATAAATGTTCCATGTAACCAAGCCCAATTTCACTGAATTAATAGTCAACTCTCAAGTGTATAAATGTTTTAAACATTTCTTACGATTACATTACAGATTCTCGGCTACTTTTCCTATAGGTACGAGTATGTCCTTAAATTTTCAAGTCTGACAAGGATCAATGAGTAATTCTACCCATAAGTGTGCGTCACGAAATATTACAATAGCTTCCTGAATATCATTTAAAAGTCATTTACACTGCGAGAGCTTACGTCTATACTTTACACACACACACGTTCACTTAAAAACATTTATGTTTACGTCCATGGATGTGGAAACCATATAAAGCCGGCTATATGGTGTGCCTGTGTTGTGTTGATAAATATTTAACTCTACGTTGAGAAATTCGTCATTCGCCAAACCAAGTGCTATGATCATACATTCATTTATATTGCCTGTTTCCTTTTTATACTGTTTGCACAAACTGTGTTGTATCACATTATACACTCTGCCCACGCACTCAACAGAATCAAGTGCTAACATGTACAAGAAATCATAAAGGCATTTTATTGCAATGAATAAATTTTCGTCGAACCGATAATCCTAGCTAACACACCCGCTATGTAATGTAGTACGTGTGGAAATGTATTATTATAAAACTGCATGTGGTTCATTACATTTTCGAAATTTATTGCATATCATACCTACTTAATGATATTCCATACATAAATACCCCCACTATACTACACCATAAATATCTGGTTCATAGTTCATATTGTAACCTGCATTTATATTTATGAGTCATATCATATCTACAAATACAGATAATGCGTCCAGCAAACATACTCCCACGTAATGAGTTGATGATATGAAAATAATGATGAAAGTACAATACGTATTTGCATGTCTCATTTTCATATTACAGGATTATAAACCATTTCCTTTGTAATATTTACTTACAATCCCCCTTCTCAAATGTCAAATTCACATTCATATTAAACACTTAACCTGAGACTCTTGTAAAAATCTGTGAACTATTTACAAACTCGAGCAAAGGTCTATAAACCTTAAAATATGTGTAGAATAAGGCGTTCTTTCATTAACTAAATTATTCCAAGCAATAATAATAGTAATAATAATAATAACATAATCACACCACCAAACCCTCAACACAATTCAATAGGTAGGGTGGTTACTGGTTAGTGCATTTGCATTCAAAGGTGACGATGACTAACGATTTCAAATTAATAATGACTTTATTCTACTGCCTAACTGTACTTGAGACTACAGAAGGAATGTCTTTAGATTTGACAATGTTATTATTGTATAGGTAGTTGGATATATATGGGTAGAAGAGGAATTATGATTCCTAGCATGCACACAACAGTCTCATTGTTTCACTAATATTATTATAGCATCGGCTTACCATCTGTTTATTGAATATTCACACAGCATCCTATGAGCATTACGAGAAATGCACTGCAACAACAAACACAACCCACAAAACAAATGACAGATTACCAACAACGAAACCAGAAGTGCAAAGTTTCAGCGAACAATGTGTTTTGTGTATGGAACCAGCTTCCTTACTCGTCCTAAGAGCTAAGACAAGAGGCTAATAAGGCGAAGGCAAAACCAACCAACGAATGCACTCACAAACAACCATGTGAAATGGACCCCTGAGAGAGAGAGAGAGAGCCAGAGAGAGCTTCATTCTCCATGTAAATTATTTAGTTGTGGAACTTTACTCCTTGTATCATCAATCAGCAACTTTGTTACCTACATAATGTAACACATAACGCACCAACCAACATACCACTACACTATACCACACATTTATACACATTAAACATCTCATAATGTTTCTATACAGCAGTTCAGTAGTACAATTCGGGATGAGTTATAGTTTATTACCACACACACACTAAAGGAAAAGCAGTAGTAGAAATTGCTGTGTTGAGATAAAGTAACATAAAGTAAGTGATGGAGTATATTAAAACCAATTACATTACGTTGTGCCAGTAGGTAGTATGTAGGAGTGCACATGTATTGAGCAACTTAAGTCTGATTTCGGCAGCACAGCACGATTTGAATGAATACATTAACAGGGTTATCTCTATGTATGTATCTTGGAACAATGGCAATGAAATAAACCTTTCAGGAGAACCAAACCATAACTTTTGTATTAAGCAATGCAGTGAATCCACAACACAGCTACTAAAAACCATGTTAAGGCTCCAATATGCAACCTATAACCTATAAAACCACAAACAGACAAATAATTGCCAGAAATTACTATATCTGTATATCTGTACATCATATCTGTGTATGCCGCATGCATGTACTATTACAAGGAAAGTTCTTTAGAATGCGAATGCTTAATTCGTTTAGAATTTCAATGCTATTGCCTTGCAAGACTATTGACTATTTGATAGTTGTTAATCCAATTAAAATCCTTTTTTTGTTGATATTAATGGTAATTGTTACCAGAGAAAGGTGGCCTTTCCGTATGGTGTTTTTTAGTATAGAGGTTTTCTAGGTTGTGTAGCAATGTTATGTGACTTTTTTTATTTAATATTTAATTTCACTGTTTAAAGTGAATCGGGCATCTATATACATACTTAATAGTCAATTCACTGAAAGTAGGTACTAATAGCATTCTATACGAGAAAGCAATTTGAAAATATACTCAAACAAGTATTTTAGTAGTTGCTATCTGCTAGGAGAGATAGTAGATACTCCGATACGATCAAATTGACTCCGTAATTCAATCAAATATTCCATGATGGCTCTTTCGTGCTTAGGTATTCAATGTCAATCACTGTCTAATTAACTATACAAAACTCACGAGCATGTAAAAAATGTCTGCTAGCATGAAAATATTTTGACTTCGGTTCCTTGGGTAGATAACAAGGAAGATGTACGAGGAAAACCCAAAACAACACCTTGAGTGCCAATTTATTACACACATCATCATACGATACTACGAGTGAGTTGTGTACTTACACACATTTGCAATTATCCTGTCCATGTCTATTTTTCAAAGTAGTTAATTCCAAAAGTGCATTGAAATTTGGATTCTGTAGTATGTTGTATGTATGACATAGACAAATATAGGTACATACGTGTAGTCTTAGGCAGAAAATGCGGTCAACAAGATATATAGCCACTTTAGTCTTAATCTTGTATGATTCACAATTCAGACACATTGAAAAGAAGATATAATAATTCTATTCTAGCCAACTAAAGTACACTGTAAATCATACACTACATTACTCTGTACATCATAGTGCACAAAAAACATAAAAATGCTAGTACGTAAACATATTATGGTTTATGCTTTATAAAAAATTCAATCATATATGAAGTAAATGTCTGGAGGCTGGTTGATAAGAACAACAGTTTATGGAACATTATTATTTTCTATATGGAGAAGCTCAAGCTTATTATTTGAATGAATGCGAAAATTATAGCTATCACGTTCATTTTTTGTATAGCGTAGCGAAATATGATCAAATTACTTGCAAAAGTTAGTAACACATAATAATTAACATGCACTGGATTTGGTCATATGGCAGATTTCTGCCCCTTTAATCATTCACCAGCTCAGACGTTCAGCAACAGAAGAAGACGTCGTCCTTGTCAATTCATTACCATCACCTTGGACCATTCGCCCTAATGTTTACGATGAGGACAATTACATGACACTACAATTGAGATGAAATGTGTTATTGAAGAAACATCGAACATTTAGCTACCAGCTATTACACAGACTAAAGCAACACTACATGACTTCTGCATTATACTCCTCTCTCTAAAAACTCCATTGTTGTCTGCTCAACTCTGCCTGGTCAATTACAACACTCAAGATGGTAGTAATATAAGAACAATTACAACCAGCAGGCAGAAGACAATAAATCCAGCCGACTAACCAACAGATTGCACCATGCAATATCCCTCATGTACACAAGACGTTAGTTGAAGCTGGAGCAAACACATTTTATGATACTAGTCAGTGCCACAACCGTAATAACTGCTAAAAGGATATTGGTCTATATATCTGTGCAAGTATAATATATGTATTTAAGGATACAGTATGTAGTACACAGTGCAGTATTAGTAAATGTGCTAAATACTAATGAATATAAGATTCCTCTAAATTCCTTGAAGTATATACGAGGCTGTATTTTATACAGCTTATGTACTTTATTCTTTGTGAAGAACATTAAATTCAAAAGCCTAACCTATTAGACTCCTCTCGTTTGTTACAGTTGCACAAGTCCGGATTTTCTAATTCAGCTTAATTCTTCATTACATAATTTCTAATGCAGTATAAGATCATGAAGCACTTGCCGCCGCGCTACAAAACACATCCAACTAAATTGTAGCACACACCTACAACTATTGCGACCAACTTGTGATGTTTACACTCATTTTTCTCTCAAAAATGTCAGACAATCATTACAAGTTCTGCTCAACTGAGCTTTAGAGTTTTTAAACAAAAGGGAGGAATACTACTATTTAATCAAAATCAAGTGCTCGCCTCAAGTGTGATGATGTGACATTCAAAAACAGTTTCTTCAAAATAATTTGTTTTGTGTGAGTAAGAAAGGAGTTGTTCTTGAAGCTTGTAGTAGGGTGGTCGTGGGGCTAATAAATAATCTAAACAGAAATATAGTTTATTAAACAACGGAAATTGCACACACTTCTTCCTGCGTTGTATGCATGTATAGTTAATGAACTTACGAATCTCTTGGTGCAAATACAGAATACTAAATAATATCTAGCTAAGGAGAAAGCATTATTACATGTATGAATATATCCTTGAATTCCATTTTAATATTTGTACTTATAAGAGAATGGAAAGGAAACTGCGTTAGACGCGTTAAGACATAATGAAAAATCAATGTTGATATTGGTAAGTTTCCAAAGTTTGTAGCAAAACTCTGGAATAGCTCTGAGATTCCTTATGTCTTCGAAGTAATTTGAGGACGGATGTGCGACTTTTCATTCCCCACAGTCGATTAGACACAAATTTAATTCTATTCCCTTGCACTTATTCAACGTGAAACTCAAAGCGACAGGTCTCTCCAGAAACATGGCTTGATTTTCTCTCTCATATCCTCCTTGTTTCGTTTAGCTGTCCCAAAGTCTGAGCTCACCCTTAAATTAAACTTCTTGTACATATGTACTACATACAACATTCAAACTCTATATCTAACCCTCCTTTCATTGTAAACGATATTCTGTATGCAATTTGCAGTCTAACAAAATACTATTACCATACAAAATGCAACATATATTCAGGTGTGGTATTAGTATTAAGCTTGAGCCATGAGTTTAAGTAATACAGTCATTCCAGTTCCTTTGGTTTTGAATGTATGTGTATGCAAACCGTCGGCTTTTAGTGCACACTTGAAGCAATAAACAAAGGTGCGCCCCATCATTTATTGCTAATGCCTCCAAATTTCATTACAAAGTTTACTTTATACATTTCTGAGTATATTCTATACATGTAGTCATTCATGTAGTCATGTAGCTGTATAAATTACATCATAGAGACTATGTAGAGAGTATCAGAATACCTAAATAACAAGATTTGATATAGAATTAAAGGTGGGATTTGATATTTATAATGTTATGGTGTAGTAGTTTGTAGAGTGTAGAGGGACAAAGGGTAGAATTACGGGAAAATGAACATTCCTTCGTTACATAACATTTTAACGTGTAACACACATCATCAAAGGATTTCGATCCCCCGACTTGACAAACTCCATGCTTACATGTTCGATTACTTTTTGACTTGTGCCAGTTGGTCGGTGGTTGGCAACATGCATACTTATTAGTAGGCTGCCAGTAATTTCTTCACGATGTACTCGATTTCTGTTGAAACACACGCGATGATAATAATATAAAGTTATCACCAAAATGAACTTTCGACATGTCAAGTTGCTTTCGACCGTGTCTTGCCATAAATAATGTCACATCATACCATACCATACTACTATATCATGCATCACATCTGATTTCCCCGAAACCATTACATTTCCAGGGAACCTTTCTTAATATTTTATAAAAAAAAGTTCTCTCCTACTACAACGATGCTGTACACTGCACGATACGCTTTGCTACTTTAGTTTAGTGCTAGGGCTAGACTCACATAAAAGTGCAAGTAGTAAACTATACTTGGGAAACTTTAACTTTCTTTACGTGGAATAGTGAACAAAGTGTTTAAAAGGAAATGAAAATATGAGTGTTTCTCGTAGATATATGTAGTCGTAGTCTCGTAATGCGTATGTAAGTAGTAACATGGTATTACGACTCTGTTTTAAATATATAGCAATTCGATTTCCAATAAAGACTAAAATGAAGCCTCTGTTTCTTGTTAAACCACAAAATATCTGGGAGGCAAGACTCAGTGGAACATTTTCTACTACCACACTATTTCACACGTCATCATGCCCGTTACTCAAATAGACAGCTAAAGTCTAAAGTCTAAGTAACACTATACAGTCCAAAATCGCTACAGCACACAACAGATGTATTTAACTCTCTCGCACACACATAGAGTAAAGTGTTAACAGTCATTTGGCAACAATGCAGATTCTTACTTTATTCTGCATAGCACAACGAGACAGATCCGTCCTCCTATAGATTTATGAATTCATATCACAATGCGAGATATCATTGATTTATATTCTGTTGTAATGCAGTATTTCGCCTAGATCCTTCATCTTTTATTTCCAAAGAATTCTCCAAAATCTCAAATCGTCACATCCTTATCCTATCTCTCCACAAAATCTATTCAATTTCTCAATAATTCAAATCCCACATTTTTTGTTCGTCTGCGAATTTTTTTGGTTAGTAACTTCAATATCGTAAAGAATAGCACTCTCACATATTTTGCTCTTTCAAGCAAGATGTATGCAAAATATTTCTACGAAAAAAATGCTTTGCTTATTGTATTGCAAATCTCTGGCGAATAAATAATATGTACCTACTATTTGCGTCATGCACATATATTGCATACATAAATACACATAAATAACTATCGTAATCGTAAATACATCAAATTTCAGCAATTTCCAGTTAAATACAATGCGATTATTTGTATTTATGTATGTATGAACACTTACATACACTTGCCTTTGTCAGTTTATGCTAATCCGACGTGGCGTGGCATATATTGGAGTGGATGTCACTAAAAATTAGCATAGACGTAAATATGCAAGTCAAAGTTGTATATACGTGTTCAGCAAAAACTCTGTAACTTTCCAGCACAAGATGATAAAGGTTAATGAACAGTGTAAATAATAAAAAATGCATGTTTATAAATACTAAACACCATCATTAGCATTTCATTCCGCTCCAGTAGTAGTATCTAATTAATATGCACAATTAAGTGTCTCACCATTTAGTAGGTACCTATACACACTGGCAATTATGACAGAGCAAATGTTGAATCCCTGAAGCAATTGCTGTGAGTGTGTTGAAACTTTAGATGTATGCACATTTACACCACATAACAAGGCTTGTCCATTTTCCGTGAAACAAAACAACTTTAGATTTAGAATTTAGATTGCATTGGGATTTGGTTCCATTTCATTCGTCCGTATAATTTTGGCATGAAGTGTTGACTTGAGGGCAGACTACGAAATACATAAACAGCAGTATTGAATTACTCAGAAATCCTATCTGGCAACGTAAAATCATGTGTTGTGATCTGATCTGTGTTTATATGGCTCTAGTATCTACATGCAATATGGATGTCAGACATATTATATGGATCTCAATGTACACACATACATACTTATACATTTGCCCATACTAATATAAAACACAAGGCTAGTTGCTTTTGTTGTAAAGCTGTAAACTGTGTGTCCATGGCTTACACTTACACTTACTCAACTTTTGTATGGTTCTATGTACTTGTATTAGCAGTAGTGTGTACATATTGAATCGAAGACTTGACTCTGAGTCTGCACACATCACTGCCGGTAAATAGAAGAGAAGGCTTAATAAGGCATGACATGATCTGACTGAAATACTTTGCCTCCAGAGTGGTTCTGTTCTACGTACCACACTTTCTCCACCTTCGTTTACAATTACAACTGAAAGCCATGAATAGCTTTCTAACCCCAGCTTAGCCCACGGCTCAGAAATGAGTGTACGTGTGTATTGATGATTATATATAGCAGCTTGCCTTTCGTTTGTTGACAAAAATGAGTCTAGTGATTGCCTGGCTTGTCATGCTCTCAATTTTCCAGTCCCAATGGAGCGAAATGAAATAGTTTGTGGCCAGAAGCAGAATGCAGCACCACACCAGAAGAAGAAAATTCTACTCATGAAATACTATTACATTACGACATTCACAAACAGTGCAGACAGCATCCCATCTCCTCCTATCATCGTACAGCCCTTCTGCACCAATGTGGACACAACACAACTGAGAGTTTCATGTAGCCACACTACTAAATATATTTCGACACCCTACACATACACAGCGCCTGCTTCCCAATGCCATGCCATGCCAAGCCAACACATCACAGCAACATGACTCGCCTTATTACTTTTTACACAGATTGCTCACATTTCGAATCTACTGCTACGTGTATACACAGAAGCACAGAGGAGAACGTCAATGCTAAATGGTGCAGAGTCTACATTATCACTAAAATCATGAATAGCAAACCTATTCTCTGCAATATCTCTTGCTCCGTGTTCATATTATTATTAATGCATCGTATCTTCTTGCCATTTCCGTTGCAAACTCAAATTCAAATGCAAAGTAAACTTTTGCATTTCAGCTATTAATAAATTCATTTCAGTCCTTTGGTTCACAAATATTATTCTTCTTCTTGTGAGTCCTCCTCATCTCCACCGCACCGTCATTTCGGTTAAAATTATTTAGCACTATGCAAACTAAATGCACAGTAGCCTGTAGATTTGTTATCAGTTTGCAAAACAGATGAGTATAGGTAAGTTACATGGCATTTTAAACGATTTATCTCTGTTGTGCTATTTACTTACATACTTACATACCTATAGTATGTGGCAGGAATCAGTTTCATGTATAGCTAAGCATTTATTTCCTTCATTAAAGTGCAGGCGAGTGAAATACAAATGACAGCACCTTCACTAAATTGTGTGTGAATGCAAATAATAGCTGTTATCACACTTCACACACAATGATTGATACACTTCAATTTACATTTAATTCAATGGAAGTGCTACAAAACAATCTGCCGAGCAAACTAAATTGAATGGTGCATCACATCGTAGAGTATCCAACTGATTTCAACATTGAGTACTTAGGTATCATTTCCTGTATAGTAGATCCTTTTCCAAGATAGAAATTGTATAATGAATGTGCAGAATTCATTCCATGCCTTCAGTTATAAATTCTGTCGATTACCATCATCGTCATAACCAAAGAAGTGTTGCTCTCCTGTTTTTACATATATACACTTTACACTAAAATATGAATTCTCACACATTGTATCTCTCTCTCTCTCTTCAATCCACAGAATAAATACCTATTATTATTTCATACCTACCTAAATGCAAATAACTACCTTTACACTTTATACTTATACCTAACCATCGAAGGTAATAACATTAATATACATACCTAGGTATATGTACCTTTTGCTAATACGGAAAATGTTACATAAAAGCTATCTCTACGTTCTGGGAACTGACAAAGTATTCCTATCATATTAATTACAACATATAATTATGAACATGAACTCACTATACAAAATATATTATGTTAACTCAAGTGAAGATATTCTCATCTCAATCACTCTGTCTCTCTGGATCCAACTACATTGTAAATATGTAATGAAATTTCAGCTTTTAACCCAAGGTGTATACTGTAACACGTATATTCTTCGTACTATGTAATGTAGCTGGAGGAATCTAAAGATATCCTATCCAAAACAGAAGCACATAAACACAACAACAAAGCAAAGGTAATTTTCGTTCATGGCATGAAGCGTACAGTCCAGTCAGGTGTAGATAGATTGCGGTTTTCATTGCATTTCATGTTCTACCTAGTTGTAGAGTGTAGAAGAGCCTAGTTCTTTGCTTTGCAGTATATATCTCATCCTTATCTTGTGTGCAATAAGTAGGAGTATCCAAAAAGCCAACTATACAGGCACCTACACGGTGGATGACTGCTGGAAATTCCATCCTCTCTCGTCCTCTCTCACTCTCACTCTATCGTGTACAGATATTCTTACGTATGTATTTACGATGTGTATGCTACGATCGTAGTTTGCCCTAGCTTTAGAATGTGATAAAACTTTTGTTGAGTCATACCTTGAATATTTAATCAAACTGTGCTAGCTAAAACTCTCCTAGCAATACATAGAAACACAACACATGGAGTGAAACACCTTTTCAATTCCTTCCTTTCCAAACACACACTAGAAATAATACTAGGATTATAGAATACCTAAGAGTATGTAACAAATATACCTATCTATTTATATACCTAATCTAGCTATGTGTATAGAATCGTAATCCACGCAAAAGACTGGGGTTTTAGAATTGCAAGTAAAGTTTGTGTGCAGTGACGCTTTAACCGATTGCAAATACCAGCGAACATATTTTAGAACAAGAGGACAAGTTGCGGCAATTAAAAATAGTTCAGTCACACAAGAGGAATGAGATAAAGCTCAAGATCAAGGAATGTATACGACATGAATAATGGTTCAGAAACCGGGAGCGGTGGGAAGAAACAGAACAACTAACTTGAATGACATCACAAAAGATACATCAATATGTATTCTTAGTGTTACTATTGTTGACGAGACACGTTTATTTACCTTATTTAACAACGTCATTCCACACTACAAAACAATATAATACACAATACAAGACGTATACATGTATGTATGTGAACTAAATAGTATAGTGGTGAAGGAGTAAATGTTCTCGGTAACATATTAGTAGGTAGGTACTCTAACAACCAGTCAAAGTGCCATTATTACCCATTAGATGAAAAAGAGTGGAGTTAAAAGCCTTGCGAAGCTACTGCATTCCTATTTGTGCTAAGAGAGTCATACCACTCGCACTCTCTTCATGACGAGTTATATTACATGTTGTAATGGTCATCCTTTTATACTGCCATTAAATGCAATAGCAACAAATTCACAGTGCCGTGCTTGAAATAAGCATGGGAAATAGTTTTCAACCTTTTTACACCTATGTAAATCCATTATTTCCATAATGTAGCCGCATAGTACATCACTTTATATGTTTGTACATAGGCAAAACAGTCTGGGCAACATTCAGCAAAACGTAGTGTGCAAAAGTTTCCCATTGTGCTTCTTCTTTGTAAATTCATTTAAATCAGCATATAGAATACACAGATATCATATCACAGGTACTACTTAGGTACTTGCTCATTATTACTAGAAGAAATAAAAGATACAAAAGTAACCTTATCTAAATAAGTTTTTTGAAATCATAACCAGTACACAAAGAATGTGCATATTATTTACAAGGTTAAGCAAACTAAGTCAGTAATAATATATCAAATAACTATAACTGTCTGACTGATAGATCATTATCAGATATACAATACCATTTAAGTGTAGGTACATCAGTCTCGTTGGGATTTCACATTCCTACTATTCAAGATTAGTTGCTGCCACAAGTGAGCTAAAGTGCTTAGAATTTAGCAAGAAAAATAAGGAAGTTCCTTCTACGGTGTTATTAACTTGGCAAATGCATCGCAATTTAGTAAAGCATTAAAGGATAATGTACTTACCGTATGTTAATGCGTTTATTTGTTAGTAAATAAAGCAGTGTAAGCAAAAGCCGATGAGGAAAACGTGTTTGGATAGTCCCAACCAAAATTAGGCTACCATGAAGTAGGTAAACCATAATTACATTAAAATATGGTCGGTTAGACACATGATACAGATAATATGATCGTATAATGATTGTGATAACCTGATCAATGTGATTTTTTAAACATTTACATTCATCATAAATTTGCATATGAGCTGCTTTATTGGTAGTAGTAACATGATTTGACAAGTAAAAATTACAAGTAGAAATATCACGCAGCAATTTGATAAGTAAAAAATTAATTACCTAAAGTTGTAGGTGAAAAATACATTAAAGGATCGATTATTGATTGAAATGATGACGAATGGAATATGACCACCAATCTTGTAAGTGCTTGCAAATTGCGATGTGTTTGTGCTACATAATTTATCAAAATACATAAAAGCATTATCTATACCACAATTTGTGTATTTCTGTGTAGGACGAATTGTATGCAGTACACCTGCTATATCAAGTGCATACAGAAGCCACTGCCATACAATGCTCACAAAAGCTTTACAATTAGAGTGAATCAAATATACTCAATGTACCTACTCATATACACGACTAGTTGTCAACTATGGAAATTTACAGAAGTAAATGTCTGCAATGCATTACACTGACCTATTCAGACCATTCCCACCATTATCGCTGTGAAAGAGATAACAGCTTTAGTAAATTCATACATTTAATCTCGAGAATTCATTTTTAGAGCAGTTGACAGAAATATGTTGGCATCAAATGACAATCATCTAAAAAACACTCATACATATGATATACCTACCACCTAAGCTGACGATGCAGAATCTACAAATAGTGCACAAGTAATAATACTTTAAAGTTTAAACTAATGCTAAGTCTTGGGAATGAGAAAAAGTAAGAAGATGCTTATTTCAGACTTGTAAAAATGTACTTTTTTATGAGAAGTATCAGCTACTTTTTTCTATAGTTGGATTATTTGTGCTGTGTTAGGGGATACTTGCAGTTTAACCACATATGTAAAGACTACTACGGAACATAAATAACGTAAGTAACTCAAAAGGAAAAAATGTTTGACCATGTTGACCAATTTGGTGTCAGCAGCTCAATTATCAAGTAATACTGACCAATTGAACTAAATATATTTGTAGATGATAACCTCGAGAGTATATTTACCGTGAAACTGACTTTCAAATTTGTTGCATAACTATTAGTAGTATCAGCAAAATAGACGAATCTCTAAATTATTTACGTACTGACTCACGACAAATACCAAGTAAGGTAGGTATATAACTGGATCATCAATGATAATATCAATATTTTGTGCCATTTAGCTTTCTCGATCAAACATTTCATTACAAACCATTGAAACGATTTCGATACATTAAACTAATAATACCTTTCAATCAGGAATTATCAGAAAAAGTCAAGTCAAAAAGATCCTAATCTCTTCAACGTATAGACACTTGTATTTTCCAATTGCTTACTTAGAAAAACATGACTCACTGTGTCGAATACTTACCTAAATTGACTTTCTGTAGTTATGTTTTTGATTTACATTGTAAAAGGTATATTAAGTATAATAAACGACTATGTGTATAATGCTGGGCGTTTGTGTAGCAGCAACAAACTATTCTATAGATACAAAGTAAATGGTTCAGAAAGGGGAATGACTCTCCACAAACGAAAAATAAATTAGGAATAATTTACAAGTAGTAGGTACACACGTTAACTTTGCTCTTTGTCATTTGAACTTAAATTATTGCTCTTTCTGCAGTGCAACAACTTTTTAACGCTTTGATATATTAGCAAAACCAATTTTTCTCTTATGTAACAAATTGCATAACAAGTACCTAGGAAAAATATGCTGACAACTAATTACATTTCAAAGTGATACGACAAATATTTGGGCTGATGATTGCCAGCGTGTAATTTTATGTGTGTATAGACTTTCAGGAATTGACAATGGCATGTATCCACTTATTCTTCACTTTACAAAACACACATATATACTAACGTTTAAAAAAACATTGACGCATTGCTTGCAATTTCTATAGACAATTTTTTTTGCTACAATTATTAACTCGTTAATAATGAAGACGTATTATAAATAGCAAGAATGAAGAATTGACGCTGCTCCTCCCATGTACTAGTACAGCAGAAAATGTAACGTCTTAATATAATCTGCATACTAATGAGTACAACATAAAAGTTCAGGCATGTAGTTGAATTTTTATTTTATAGTTGGCTACTAACAAATTATTTTTTATGCCGAGTACTACATATTATGTTTCCTCCCTGTGAATCTTTAGTGCAAACTTCATGGATCAATGTTCCTTCCACTAGAAGCTTAATCACTATGCAGCTTTGCAGCTATAAATTTCTTGAGTTGTATGCAGCGTTCAAAAATTATTATTTTAATAAGAACTGGAATACAATAAGAAAATAGTATAAGAGAGCGGAAAGTCTTTGTTTTAAAGTAACATGAGATGCCTATGCAAAAGTTGTAAAGTTTTGAATGAGTTTTGCTCAACTATGTACCTAGATGTATATCTGTAGGCATATACGTAGAAGTAGAATGTTTATCTGCATGCACTATCCCGTAATGAAATCTGAAAAGCAATTGTGGTTGATAAAGTTGTATTATGGTTTGTACTTACATTATCTCCGCCGATTCCTTGTGCTGAATGAGCTAGACAGACGAATGTGACCATTGTGACCAGAACAAAATAGAGCAGTCTTCTTGTTGGAGCCATTGTGTATAGCAATTGATTCCTATTATGGAAAATGTGAATTCAGAGAAAAAACTGTGGTATTGGTATCACACACGAAATAACGAAGAGACAGAATAGACCACGCCAGTTACTTATCAACCTTCTTCCAAATAGTGGAATACAGATAACGTATCAAGACCAGGTTGGTAGCTTTTATGTTTTAGGAAACTCTGGAATCACTCTGGATATATGTAACTGCAACTGTGATAATATTACTATACAGTCCAGTATAATAAGTTAGCACTTTGTTAGCTTAGAAATAATATTCTTTCGTCATTTGTCATAAAACACAAATTGGATGTGTTTGCTGCTATAACTTCCAGAAACAATTGCACTGATGTATGTAAAGTAGAGGCGAGTTGTTTTTATAAATGCAAATTTAACAACAAATTTGAATCACTTTAGTAATTTCACAGAACTTTTTTCTGAGTTCAAAATCCTTATTAAAGTGTAAAGGGAATATCTGGCAGTTTCAACGATTGAGCTATGATGTTAAGTTGACAATTTTGTCCTCGAAAAGCGAATGACTTGAACAAATTTGTAAATATTATTGACATTTGAAAGAGCGACAACGTAATTGCTACTTTTTATTCCTTTGATGCTGATGACAGTTAAAGGTGAAACTTCCTTATGTTAATTTTCTTCAGTTAAGCTTCTGTATCCTGCAAACGTATAAAATGAAAATGTTGTCACACGATTTTTACATTTTATTATTATACTAGTATCAAAACAGCGTATATCAACCATGGTGTTCATTGTCGGCTTGTGCATTTGCGTGTACCTTAATATTTGCATTTTCACATTACATAATGCAGGCTTATGACCTTAAAATTTGTTATTGTACATTTGTTTATTGTGAATTAAATCAGCGAGATACTCAGATCAATATCATACAACTTTTTCTACATGACATCCCCACGATTTATGTAAAGATTACTATTTCAAAAATATTGCGACCACGAGAGAGTGCCAAAGAAAATTTCAACCTTTTATGCTTGTACAGTAATACCTAAAAAATAAATTTACCCACCACAATTAGTGGAATGACGGAATGTCCTATTTTCTGGATTAAAATGAGCATGCAATATGCAATGCTTGTATAATATCTCCATGCTGTACTAAAATGAAATCACCTTACTCTCATCAGACTCGCCATAAAGGCTCACTACATTGTATTCATAAATTATTTACACTAACGCAAAGCGCAATGCTTGAGAAGTATTATGCACTAAAAATTCAGTGTGATTAACTCAGCTTAAAATTAGTATATAGAAAACTAGCTCTGTAAGTTATTCATTCGAAATAAAATGATTTTACAGCTAATCAAACAACAATTTAACAACGTAATAAAATAAATTGATGTATTTCATGTGTAATATAGAAAAGTAAATGTTTTAAGCAAGACATTTCTGCGCTTACTCAAAGAATTGTCAGAAACAAAGTTAAATGTTCGGTTTAACTGTCAAAAACGACTCTGCGAATTTATAATTGTGAGTAATCTAAAAACAGGTAACCCTAACCTACAAAAATTGGTGTATACCTCGTACATTGTGTCTTGGAACATAAATCCGGTCATGCAATCATACAATAGCACACACATACATTTTACACGTATACAACAATACACTCATTAAATCGACCATTATTTCTAGTGGTGTAAGTGAAGGAACCCCACACACTAGTATAGTACACTGCAGAATTACTTATGACTTTGAATATTTTGAAGGTAAGCAACTCAAGAAGATATAAATCTACTCACAGTCAAGTAAGTTTCTAAAGCTATATAGCACACACACGCATGCAATATATCTACACAAATACCTACAGATACTTCTACCCATATATATCTCTAATACAAATACAAGCAGTGTTGTTCCTTTAATTTTCAACTTGTAAATGCCCTATGTACAACTACAAAAACAATATTGCAAACACAGAAAATCCTTTCAATCTCTTTACAAATGTTAATGAGCCATGATTTATATTTCGTATCATAATGATATTTATTGTCTTGCCAGTTGCAACAATGTTGATATTCTTGATATAGAAAGATTAAGGAACACATTTCGTTTTGTGACCTATTAAATCTGTATAAAATAGAACATTAGTAGAACTACTAATGCACAGACCTCTAAAAATGAAATACAAACACCTCAAACTATTTGTATCACGTAATAAAACGAAAGTGTAAGTATTCTGACTGACTGACTAGGTATATTACGATTACTACGTAAGTATACAGCAAATACAAAAGTAAGTTATAATGTTCTGCAATTTATTATAACAAGAACAGGCAAGTGCCGACATAACAAGATCTGCGGTATAAGTATATCCCAGCATAAGTATAGCACACAAAAGTGGTATTGCACATAGCCTACACACTACAAGACAAATCCATGTGCTACCAGCTCATTTAATTCTGTTCCCAGAGTATTTCAATTCAAGTAATTGTGAGGTGTGTGTAGACTGGATTGATTTTTAGCACGGCGATGGTAAGTAAACATAGAGAATCTAGTCAACTAAGTAACCAAGACAAATTCCTCAGTCAAAGTCAACTGAAAAGAATATAAGTAAAGCAGGATTTCCTGTGTGAGTTGACTATACACACATACACTCAGACACACACATTACACACTACACACTACATACCCACTATACTAGTTGTATGTGCAAAAGGTATGTGGATTCTACAATGGTTATAAAGCGATGATGATGATGATGAAGAATAAGATGATGATGATATCATAAGTGAAACCAGATCGTTACCTTATAGCTAGTAGTTCTAGGTAGTTTGTATGTTGTATGTATGTGTTTAATTTATACTAATGGTATATTTTATATAGAAGATGTATATTTGTGCGTGAACGTTTGTTGCCCTGTTCAGGACCGCGTAACACAGGCTATTTATTAAATTTGAACAAACAATTTTAGCATGGAAAATGCCCACGATTCTAATTAACTTGCAAAGTTATTTTCTTGTAGACTGTGTCGGCGACAGTAATAATAGGCACTGTAAAACTTGGAAAGGGGCACTAATACTCCGGACAACGCCATACTTTTCGTCCGAGTTCTATTGATTCATTTCATTGAATGTGCCTACAGCCAAATACGAACCTCTCTCCACTTTTGTTGTGTGTCTACTACAATACAATGCAAGAAAACAACACAGACTTTTACAGCCGAAAATTCTCTAGCACAACAAGAGCATAGACACACAGCTTTAATGTAGTAGTGTGAGCAACTCACTCAGTTCTTCTCCGACACACACATACACACGTAGTAAACTCAGCCGCGTTTTGCTTTTACACCAAGAAGATGTAATAATACCAATAATATTATATTAGAGTTCCAATGCCACTACTACTGCACATAATACAGCACAACAGCCACACACATACACACAGCTTTAGCTTAAACACTTGGGCTGTACTGTATGTATCGCACCACCAAAAGCAACAAACGACCACCAATTTACTGAGCTTTAGACTTTGCGAGAGTAGACTGCTGAACTGACAGAACGACAGACAGAGCTCTGCACTGCACAATACCAAAGAGTGGAATGGATGCAAGGGAAAGACTTCAAACCAAAACTTCGTCTTGTCCGTCAGTAAAAGCAATCGCAATCCTCTGCTGCCTTTGCTTTACAGACGCGAGTCTATAGCCACACACCGTAAAGCTATACACATGCTCTCTACAATCTCAATATATCTCTAGGTACACACATATCCATACTACTACACAAATACATGCATACACACCATCATCTTTCTTACATATACAAATATACCGACCGACCGACCGACCATGACTACTTTTTACTTATATTCTTATATCGTTGTGTGTGTAACATGCAACTAGACGGGATAAATAGATAAGGCTGGATAAGACCATGCATGCATACGTATTATTCCTCTTACACATATATACGTAGGCTACATAACATCACACGATACATACAACTCCTTCCTCAAGTTTTAGCTACCCTATATACATGGTTCTACCCATTCCATGTATAGAGAGGCACAGAAGTAACGTACTCACTTTATTTCCAAAGCTCCCCCAAGTTCCAGTCAACTACTACATAGCTAATCTACCTACACAAGAGCCATGTTTTCTTATTACTCGTAGTAGTATGCTAGAGTGACTTGCGGGAAGATAATCTTGTATTATGCAATTATCACTGAATAAAACAATGCAATATAATACATTCGAAAAGACTACTAAACAAATGGAGGAAGATTGTTATGTTTGAAATATTCATGCTAATATGCAAGAAAAGTTGAGGTGTTTTCTTTCACATAACTTTTTAAAGAAAACACCTCAACTTTTCTAGGTACCTTACTTATACATAATATAGTAATGTTTTACAAATATTTTTACACTGAGCTTTATTAAAAATTCAGTTTCACGTTAGTTATTTTTAAGTAGGTAATAATCATTAAATCTATCTAGATAAGAGATCATTAGATGGGATGGGACATTTCTTTGCTCTTACATTTTATAATATTGATATTTCTGTGTATTACATTTTACATTACAGAGATATGATAATTGGAGTTAATTTGTTTACAAAATTAAATAGCAATAACAGCAATAATAATATGCTTTATTATACTTTCTAACATTAGGTAAGTTCATAATAGCGTAGCTCAATAAACCTAAGTAATAAGTAATGGGTCTTGTTCGAACATTATGAAGAAACTTGTACCTTGAAAGATATATTTAAGAGAAGAAGAATCATTTCCTTATAATTAGTCATAATATTAGAACTTAAATATGCCTAAGTAAAAAATATGCAGGTTAAACTGTGGCTGAATGTTTATGAAATGTATCTGCTCAGAGCCTTCAGACTAACATTTTTAAACGATACACATGCTATGTAGTATGTCCTTAAATTTCTGCTTATAAATTAGAAGACCGAAATTTCAGATAGTCTGTCTATCTGTGTATTTATCTAGAACTAAATGTGTGCGATTTTCGGTAGGTAGCGAACGAGTTACTAAGGTACAACATAAGGTTGCCTACATGTTTCTAATGTACAGTGCTCAGATATGCGGTTTTGTACATAAATTACTGACAGGAAACAGATAAAATATGCTCATTTAATTTAATTCAAATGCTAAAAATGCATTTTCAGTTCAAACTTCTTTCGGTACATTTTTAAATACGTTTGCAATGGCTAATGTATTTATGTATAGTTGTTTGGTTTGATAAACTTGATTCTACACAACTACCACATTTTGTGTTTCGTTGCTTTTGAGTGTCTGTAAATGTCGACTGAAATAAAGGATGAATACCTAGCAATACATACATGTGTTCTGTGTACCGTGCTTTAGGTACTGTACTTATGTGTACTGTGTACTGATATTAACAATACGGGCTTTTGGTCACATCTATGCAATAGTTCAGGGGAACTTTTGCATTGCACCGCACTGATGCCAGTGTGAAAGAGTCATTTTTCTTACGCACATTTACGCACCGGAGGATTGGTGAGTCAAAGAGTTTTCCATGAGCCTCTACGCAGCAGCAGTATTCAGGTTTCTGGATGCCGACAGTGAGTGCACAATATATTGTAGTGGTCCATTGGCCTGTAAGTGTGAACTGGAGCCGGCATATATGCCCGTTCCCTCTGAACATCCGGGTAAAATGAGAAATGGTAAACACGGCGACGCTGTAACACGGAGACCTGAGTGAGTCGAGAAGGCACTTTGATGCTGTTGGGGCGCACACACAGTGAACCCCTTTTCTTTACTTACATTACAGCGTTCACGTTGTTACGTTACTACATTACGACAACTTCCCATCCATCCCCAAATTCTATTGTGCTCGTTCCACGTATAAGATCATAGAGAATGCACATTTTAACCAGTTTCGTTAGTTGTGCCTGTGAGTATTCCGTATCATGACAATGCAATGAGAGTAGTCTTATACAGTGCAGTAGTGTTGGTGTTAGCACACACAGTCTGTTTGTTTAGGTATACAATACACATCCTCCCTCCCTTCTATAAAATATCAATCACTCACCCATTATCTACGTAGTTGTTCATGTAAAATGCAAATTAATTGTTTGCATTTGCAATTCATTCATTCAGAATTCGCAAACCACCTGAGATCAGACTGTTTTTATTCCTTCTCATTTACAACTGCCATTATTAAATTTCTTTGTAGTAAATTAGTTGTAGCCTGTGGTTAATAAGGGCTTGTTAGATTGCCTTTGCCTTGTGATCACACATACAGTATAATAAAATGTACGCATATTCTGTATAAACCATTTTTACTTAAATTGAAAGTAATAAACACCTACGTGTTAGGTGTTATTACTATTACAAAGTGAAACATTATATCTCTTCTACCTTCCTAAAAAGTACCTAACTTCTATTATTATTATTCTAGCACTTTAGTTGCTAAATAGGCTCTAAGGAAGTGATGCATAAAATGTGCAAATACAGTAGATCTACCTATGCATTTATTAAGAAAAATGAACTAACACAATTGTTTAGAATTGTTAAACCTAATTTTTTCAGACAGTATGTATAAAATATAGAAGTTACAATTATGAGTAAACAAGCAAATGTTAGAAGTGGGAGCAGCATTGATTTAGTTGGAAAAATGCTGAATTTTTAGTTCATTGGAAGTTGAGCTTGGTCAGTTGGCTGAGTGAGTATGTAGTTTTCAACGAAGCAATTAGAATGACCTACCAATATTCTATACCTCTTTACTTTACACACACTGCGTAGTTGTCCGTATAATTTTTCAATCATAAGTTGTGAACTCCTATATGAACCTGCAATTCTACACCCACACCTACGTGCAGGTGCAGCCAAACAATAGTCTTAAAGCTTACACACGCATACACCTACATACACACTTTTATCCTGTAAATTAGGCTCAGCACACTCATCTCCAATTTCACGTTCGCATTTTTTCCTATCTACTTAACATACTTCCTATACTTCTCTGTACACTTTTCTTTTATACAGCTTATGCTTACGCACTAATAAAAATCGGATTATATTAATATGATTAAT
Source organism: Pogonognathellus longicornis (assembly GCA_034694085.1). NCBI lineage: Eukaryota > Metazoa > Arthropoda > Collembola > Entomobryomorpha > Tomoceridae > Pogonognathellus > Pogonognathellus longicornis. The sequence continues at coordinate 51,236 of JAQFYB010000193.1, forward strand.
TTACCTACACACAATACCTAACCATAGGTGTATCTGATGCACGACTTCGTTAAGTATACGCATAGTATCATCACATGTTCGTGCTTGTTCAACATAATCATTTCTCGAAAGACAAGCATGATTTCGTATCCTAAATCCCTCACACTTTTCGTTTGTAAATTATTTATTCGCAATGAATAATTGAAAAGTATAGAAACCAGGGAAATATTGTCCAATGCAATTTGAATACCCAATGTTTAACATTACAATTAGATTGAGAAATTCAACATGCAACGATCTAGGTATTAAATAAAAAAATGGGAAATGTATCGTTTTTAAAATAAATTTTACTGCAATCGATATTGCTGCCACTTCCGGATCACAAATTCACAGAAAACGCTTCAAAAATTTGAGTTTTATTCTCCAGATTTTTTTATATGTACAAAAAATGCAAGCTTTACCTTCATTTATTTACATGCTATGCTAAATGTGTACCTAGGTATACAATTATAATGTATTGTACACGTACGTATGTATATAGTATGACGTCTTATCTGAGACATATTTTGTCACTTAGTATGTATTATTTACTTTTCTTGACTATTTACGTAGTTCAGAGGAGCATCATGTTTCAATTGCGATGAAGTAACCGGAGGGTGACGCGAGGACGCGACACAGTGTCTTTTTTATGGTTGTCAATTGTCATTCACTTTAAAATTACGTGGAACTCTTTATGATGACGAATGGAGATAGAGTATCAATTTAGAAGAGCAGACGTGGAACGATTACCTGTACTGTGCAATGTAGCACTGCATAATACAATATTACCTGCACTGTTTTGTAAAGGCACGTTCATGTAATATATGCACATGTATATGTATGCTTTTATACTTGCATTGCATTGCGGGGTGAATAATAATAATTGACACATGCAGGGATGAGTTTAACATTCTAATGTATGTACTTCTTAAAGTTACGCCTTTACATTATTTCAATACCTTAACAAAAACTCTGTCCTTGCTGCATGTACGTTGCAAAAAGTTAATTTACGGTTTTTCTCGTTGCGTGTTGGAGATTACATTATTGTTATGTATTTATTTGCATCCTTTTACAGGAGCTATTCAATGTATAATTCATATAGACAATGAAACCACTGTAAAATGATGATAATATTCATTTACAATTTCCTCATGAATGACTCAACTCAGATTCTTCCTTTCTTGATTGCACAATGCAATTCATACCTATACCTACACAAAATAACCATATCGCTATAGTTGAAACCTGAAAAATCCTTCAAATTAATTCTCTTGTTGTAGGCGCAGTGCGTGTACGCTTACACTCGCAATCGGCAGATAACACTTGTCATTCATTACATATAAAATTATCATAATATTTTATTAAACCTTCAATAAATAAACCTCTATATATGTATAAAGTGTCAATGCTAGCAAAAAAGTTTTATAGCTTGTCAACCAATGTGTAATCAAAGTACACGTAAGAATATAACGACATCATCTTAAGTACGAATGCACCAAGACGTCTTTATCGCACCATTGAGCTTTAGAGATATAAAATACTTAGGTATGTAGGTAGTATGTGCGGCATAATAATATTTTCCAAGAAAAGTGAGAAGTTTACTCAATCCATACATACACTACAACACACTATTTATAGTATACAGAAATGATGCAAGACTAATCTTCTGGAATATTTATAAGATGTACACACAATCATACAACATAGACTTGTTTACGGTGTTCTTCAAAATATCATGTCAATAAAATATTAGCAGAAGATTACTTAGCACTAAATCCAATGAATGTTTATTTTGTATATGATTCAATATTCAAAAGTGAACTAACTTATACTATGAAGATGTGTATGGAAAGAAACGCTAAATAGGCACAATGGCACGAGACGAATGTACTAGAAAGTTTATCTTTATCTTTATATATTCATTTATTTGTTTATTCATGTATTTTAATTCTATTCAAAACTTAGAGTTTAGTTTATATTCACTAAATGCATACATTTCACATTATCATTAACTCTTAGCACTTCTTAAGCACAGATCTTAGAGCAGTGTACGTACGTTATAAATACTTATCCACACGATGTATGTAGTATATATGTTGTATTCGGCTGTACCATATTATGTCAAGTCAACCATTATTTCAACTCTTTCTTCAACAAACTTTCTCTTGGAATTTGATTTTTTTTACGTAATAATATGCCTACTACATGTACCAGACCATCATCTTTAGCTGTAAATTACTAGTATTTTTTACATATTTACTTAGATTCACTGTATAGATCAATTTATTCAACTTGTGAGTTATAGCTACCTACATACACCTATAGCTATTTATGTCTGTATGTAGATGGGTTTGGGTTACACGGAGTGATTACTTATTAATTTCGACTTTTTTAATGGAAAATGTAACCCTTCCTTCATTTGCGTTGCGAATACTGCAAGATTTATTATTATCCTACACAATGTGGTTCCATACTTTTTTAGTATTAACTGATCGAATGATTCTGTTGTTGTATGTGTGTATGTACTGTACTACGTGAAATAGTAATTGTATGACAATTGTATCTCGTAGACATTCTACACAGTAGCTGTAGGTTTAATAATTATTTATATCCAATAATCATTCTACTATACATTGTTAATTGTTACAGGACAATTATAATTTAAACCGCTACTTACACATGCTACTAAGTTGTACAGAGCTAATATATAGGATAATATTTACTGGATTGGAGTCGTCACTTTCATTAGCATTTAGAAATAAGTGATGCTAATGACTTGTTACAATTAGCTAATCATGTGAATACAAACTTGTCAATTTACATTTTTACGGCTACGTTCACGAAACTCATTAAGGGAAGCTACATACGATTGTGCTCTACAGTTTACATTGTAATCATAGTATATAGTATTTAACCATTTTCTTCAAATTTGGTTTGTTTCTTCTTGTTGTGATTTTTTTTAACCTTAGTGCATTATTATCTTCTACTAACTATATATATTTCTTGACGAGAGTAGTGATGTGTACATGTGTAAGTTTTTAGTATGCAGATTTGTGAGTTTCTTGAAAAAACTCACAATCGTAACATATTTACTGCCATAACCAAATATGGTTTACGTTTACAAGTTTTGTAAACCTTAGGTAAATCTTATACAGTATTTTACTAGTATTTATACTCACTCGAGGATTTACAAGTTTGTTGCTGTACAATTCGTTATTATAATATTTTTAGTATTCTATAGTTATGTACACGATTGCACATGTGCGTTGTATTTATATGAAGTGCTTCTCTCTTTTTAACTATTCACATTTTTCAATCCCTAAAACTAAAACAATAATAATTTGACATACTGCGTACGTTGTTTTATATACAGTACAGAATAATAAGTGTATACCTATAATATAATAATAATAATATGATTATGACCCTACATAGCTAAATGAGTGTATTGTAGTATTATGTAATAGTAACATTTCTCTTAACAGTAGAGCTACATTCACTAGATAAAAACGTGTAAACTTAAAAACACAGCAAGTTTGGTAAACCCGAAAGTGTTTCCGTACAATAATCTCTCTCTCCCCCTCTTATTACTCTTGCAGATATTAATATTAAAAAGTTTACGAAAGCTTCCTACCGAAATGCATGTATGTATAATGTATGTAGTAAGTAATAAACTGTGTCTCACTACAACCTCACACAACTTGTAGATTATAAACTTCAGATTCTTCTTCACGCGAGTCACCTCATCAACCAACATTATTGATGTCAATGTGAATCCTTAACACGCTAAACTACAAAGCGTAAAGCTGCGGTAACAAATACATAGTTATAAATGAGCTCGGGTATGTTGTCAATTACCAACCTTGATTATGATTAGTACAAGAATCACAAAAATCAGTTGAAGTACATTCATGACCATTTCTACTACATAGTACCTAATAAAGTCAGCTACAAATACACAGGTAGATCAGTAGTTTTCTCTAAGCCATTCTCATCAATGGATCCTTTCATTTCAATGTATACCATAATTTACGTAGGGTATAGGAAGTAAAATAATTTAGTCAAAACCTTCAATAATGTCACTTCTACTCTTTAAATCAAAATTACATAACAACATAATATACAGTCTTCGAATGTTATAGCTAAGTGAAAGAACGTATTTAACAACACTAACAGCAACAATATTACTATTTTAAGGATTATTTTTTATGATGCTGCAAAGTGCGAACACCACGTATTGCAAGACTCGTCACAACTCCTGGAACACTTACGTATAAGATTTACTAACATTTTATGTACTACACTAATGTATCATAATAATATTATTATAGTAGTTTCAGTAGTATGTATGTATTTTATAAACGAATAATGGGAAATTTAGTTTTTAGTATATGCTTATTCCTTACTTACATACCACAGAGACATACCTACATTTCATAAGATTTTTTTACAATATTATATTGCACTAATTTAGCATCACACAATACGCATTTTTACAATAAGCCGTGTTTTTTGCTCATCTGAAGTCAATCACTGATTAAGCATTTTAAGACAGGGACAGAATTTGAATAATAACCATGTAGTATGTATGTATGAATGTATGTATTACAAATAGCTATCATAATTTTTCAGCCCAGTTTGTTAAGACATGTTTTAAGACCATCAATTTTACAGAAGACCAATAATTGCAATCATTCTCTAACCATCATCAAATCATCTCTTTTTGTTAGTTGTATATAGTGCATGTGTTTGTGTGTAGTGTACGTAGTATGACTTGCCGAAGACAGGCAATTTCCAGTCTATTCTTTACATTTCAATACTGTCTGTCACTGCACTTTTCCATCTTCCTCTAATGTAAGAATCCTTTGTATGTTGTAGTATCGTTTTATGTTACTTTTACAAATATAGCATAAAATATTACACAAACAACCTGTTCACAATATTTTATAAAATTTTTGTCGTTCAATATCTCTCTGTAGACGCAGGACAGCCTAGGTTTGCAATAAATCTCAAAAAATTATACTGTGTATTGCCGAAACGAGACATACTACATGGAATAGCATGCTAGAATCGATATAGTGAGCGTTGTAGTATTAAAATTAATTACTTACACTAAATGAAAAACACAAGTAGATTATTTCCATCACTTACTTACTTCTTGGCAAACGTAAAGAGTAATTAATTACTAATTAAAATTGGTTTGTTGGTAATAGTAATAATAATCATAACATCGGTGCTGTAGAACACTCAGTCTCTCTTGTGAATATTATTATATTATTATTTAGTTTAATTTAAATTCAAGTTCACTTTCAATAAAACTATGTGTATGTTATGTATGCAGTATGAATCTATGTTCAACATTACATTACATTTTAGCTACTTAATTAATTCAATTTCTAACTCTACGTATCATCATCAATATTATAAAGTAAATAAGTACACACTAACTGCTTCAACATTTCACAACACCCAGTATACCTGCACTCTAGTATTAAACTTACGTACATTATCATTAGGTAGTTTTTATAACTATTAGCATGTTTATGACTCGAAAATTAAACTCAGAAAATATTTCCATTCTTATTATTACATATACGAAAAACATCCAGAAATAATTGCTAAAATCACGATGCCTTAAAAATCGTGTCGAGAAAAAAATCCCTCATCACTGATTTTAAATGTATACTTCCGCGATGACATCACCTTTAAACATGACCTGCAAAGGCTGGTGAATTTTTTTAATCAACTCTGTTCTGCACTTAGATTAATACTTTTTATTGTTATTATTTCAATATTCAATGTTAATATAACACCTAACATAGTAGAGTTTATTACGAAAAGAGTCATTGATCGAGGTACGTTTCAAGGTTTTAAATCCTAGGTACTTTTTCGTTGTGAACTTATAATTCAAATGTAAAGAGAAAAAATCGATACAGAGAATTTGAGAATGTAGTAAGAGATTCGTAGTTAAAATCTTGACAATAATTGGAATAAAATATTTTGTATTACAACATTTTACGTTTATCTACAAAAGTTCATTAGCAGCAGGTTCAAAGTATAACATGTTAGACGAAAATAATTATTCTTCCTCTATACATTCAAGATTTGTTCTCTGTAGGTACTAAACCAAACTAGTATCAACTTAAATCAATTAAACATCTCGATCGATATTCGCGATAATTGCTGTACAAAAAAACCCAAAAAAACGTACTAAAAAGACTCTTGCTTAAATAATAATGAAAAACTAGGGTTAGTAAAGGTGTACTATTTAATTAAACTCTGTGTTAGTACATGACATGTTGTTTTTGATCAATGCTCATTATTATGTCAGACTATGTCAGTAGTATTTTGTAAAATCTACCACTACAGTAGAATACATGCAAACATCTACGTTTATTCCCAGGAAAGATATTTTTCATATCATTAGATACTTATTGAATTGTTAAAAACTGTTATGAACTACTTCCACTATAGATGTGCTGAGAATTACTATTACAACTATTAATGGAACCAATTGGATTTGGTAATTTTCAATTTCAATTACAGATGGTATGACGTAGAATAAAAGACTTTTTATACCTCTGATATTACAGAAGGTATGTTATAAAAGCATGCTATTCTACTATTTTTAAACAACTACAGTGTTAGTGTTACTATTGCGTTTTTTTCCCAACATTTGAAATTGAAATTACCAAAAGATAGTAATGCAAGGGTGTCAGTGAAACAGGTACAAATTAAAAATACATTCACTAACAAGAGCGTCGGAATCCGGCGCTAGATGCGCTGTTACCAGCTTCCCCAGCATAATAATTGTAATAATAATAATAATGTGCGGGGACCTCCAAAGACTGTCTCTGCAGATCGTACTGTTGCTGACGAGGCGTCTGTACATGCTGTGGTGATAAGTGAGACGCGGAGGACGGGGATTGATTAAACTGAAGATGTGGAGTATACAACTGATACTGATACTGGGGATACAGATGATGTCAGACCATCACAACATCTTCTTTTCCACAAAATAGGAATGGATACTGGTCAATCATTGTCTGTACGAGATCTTCTAAATGTGGCCTCATTTGCTCAAATCGAAGCATGTCCGCAAAGCTGAACGGCAGAAGAGTTGGCCACCAACAAATTGCCAAATTCTTTGAGTCCATAGCATTTACTCTGGATCGTTCAGAAACACGAACTAAGTGCGAAAACACAATTCGCATTACCGCAAAGTTAGGCGGTGGCAAATGTAAAAGAAACTGCTTTAGTTCTAAAAGCCGTAGAGATCTGTCTGAGATCAACGCAACCTATCAAGTTCAAACAAAAATTAATATTCCATTATGCTATGCGCATTTAATTTCAATTTTTAGAGTAAAAGATAAAAACTTACCCTCTCAACTTCACACATCATTTCTGTTGGAATCGGTGGCGGAAGTCTCTTAGCAAGAAAGTCTTTGAGAGCCGTGGCCACTGCATTGACTGGAATATCTAAAGCTCTTAGGTCAGTATTGGCATCTTCTGCTAAACGGGAAAACAGAGTTTCAACGTGCGCTCTGTTTCCTGGCACTCGGTACAAACCTTCCATATCAAGACCTTCCTCCTCGATAAATCTGACACACCGCTCTAAAATTCCACTCGGAGCAGTAGCATCTTCCAACTGCAAAAATGAAAAGGGTAAATACAGATAAATTAAGTTAACACCTTCATCAATCAGTACCAATAAAATGGACAGCTATAAACTTAGATTAACACTTACGCTAGTTCCAAATGTGGGCGTAACTTGCGGCTGTTGCTCGGTTGATTTTGACTTTGTCAGTTTCTTTGGTGGTTTCTCCTTTTTAGCTCTGGATTTATCAGTTTTATTCTTGGATCCCAGATTGCTCATTTCTTCTTTGAGTCGAGCAAACGGTTTTTTCTCCACGTCAACAGGCGACGAAGCTTCTGTGTTGAATATTATATTTAATGTTAGTTCGACCATTAACAACACATAAAAGGTAGTTAGGTATATTCAAAACGCTTACCTGAACCTTCTTCCATAGTCAACGATTTATTTCGTGAGCCGGAAAAGATTCCCGAATCTCCGGATAATTGATACGGCACAAATCCTTTTGGTACCGTTGGAATAGGAGTGAATATGGCTTTCGGCTTGGCTGGCGCATGATGCCTCGAACGAATGCTTGTACTTTTCAAACTTTTCTTTTTGTGCCGTGGTCTTGAAAAGTCTTCTGGATCCGAAACTGGTGAAGCGGAAGAACTAGAGTCACTAGGAGGTGGAGGCAGTCTTCCTGCTTCAAATATTGCAAAAAATTAATCAAATAATCCAAGTAATTTGACGCTATCATGCTAACAACTGACAAATACAAGTCAAGATTCAGGATAGTATTCAAGCTCATAAGGTATGTACTTACAAGGCAACTAATGGTCAAACTACGCTAAATATAAAATAAGTTTTTGAAAACTATAATTTGACGAATGGCATAATTCTGTACTAATTGCTTTAATACCTGTATTTCTACGCGAACGATTGGTACGATTTCTGTGGCCAGTGTCACTAACGTAGTCGTCATTTGGAAGATTTGAGTATGGAGGAGATGTACGAGGTAATCTCATGCGAGACAGTGCATCAGTGACTGCTGAGTATTCAGCCATATTGATCCGTCCTGGGTTATTTACATGACCATGAGTTCCATGACCATGTCTTACTTGCGTTGACGTTCCATTATTATTTACTGATCTGGAATGATGACTTCGTCGTCCTGTTGCAAACGCCAGATATGCCTGCTGCGATTTAGCAGTCGCTGCCGTACCCATTTCTCTATGACTTCTTCTTGCTCCGGCCCATAAATTGTCAAACTTATCAAAGTCTTTCATCACAAAATTGTCAGACGCAGACGGTTCCATTTTGTGTTTCGCAGGTGGAACAGGCTGTTGGGCTTGCCGTTGACGTATCCAAGAAGGTCGAACTAAAGCATCCTCACTTCCAACATCACTGTCACCACTAGGTAGCTGCTCATAAATGTCATCTGAGTCATTTGTTGAGCCTACGTGTCCTTCTAATCCCACGGGCTGGCGTGATGGTGCTGGAGGAGCCCTGTATAACGGTGGTGATTCCATTCTACCAGAAAATAAAACTAACATGTGAAACCTGTCCAGAATATCATTACGTACAACTTGACACCAAATTCTATATAAAACTAGATTGCAACACTTTTTCAGATATAAAGGAAATAAATATAAAATTATGAAACTAAGAATTAATCGGGTAAAACCATACCTGAAAGCTTTTTCAATATCACTTTTCTGATCCCAAACTTGCCTAAAGAAAGGCGTATATATACCCACGGTATGTTCACCACTCCAAGTTGCGAAATGCCCACGTAATTCATCCGCTAAAGCATTTCCTTCTGTAATGAGCTTCTGTCCTAAAGTTGAGCCAAACATTGCTGTAGCTGCACCACCGTTTTCAGTAACTGCCAATATTTGTATGGGAAGATTTGGGACGTTGGCAGAAAATGCTTTAAGGGCAGAAAAAGAAGCTGTCCGATTAGCAGAATAAACCAAGATCAATCCATGGACTAAGTCTTCACGATGCGAAGATGCTCCGTGGTATGAAGACATCATAATCTACAAAGTAAGAATACATGGTGAACGATGCGCATTGCTACTTACACTTATTACAATCTCACTCAAAGTAGACAAGTCACGCTCCTTAAACAAGTTGACCGTAATACTCGTTATACACACACAAGATAGAACGATTAGATCTGCGCTCTATTAAATTTGTTGCTTCTTGCAAACGAACATTACCTACTCTAGTCTTACTAATTTAGATTACCAGTTCGGATAAAATGAGCACTTTAGCCAAAAATACAATTAAAGGAAAACTACTTTGAACAGATATGTACGAACGAACTGAGGTTTTAGTGATATACTGTAAGGAAGAATATTTTACTGCGTACTCAAGTACTAACTGCAAAGTACATTTTGTTGCACTGCGAATAATCATCGAACAGATTATTCTTTATCTCATTACTATTACGTTAGTCAAGCTGTTCTCTAAAAATATCACAACTCATCGAGCGTTATAATATCATGAATCCTACTGTTTATGCAGCTAACAGTACACACCTGATTTTACAAATAATATCATATATTATTTGCAAGTATGACGTATTGCATACTTTGATGCTCTCATTGTTATGAACTAAATTAATCAAAGTTGCATGCATGTTTATCTTTAAGCGATGAATCACGCTCAATACACTAACAGAATGTATCACAATAAAAAGTATTACAATAAAAAGTATTACAATAAAAGTATTACAACAATAATAAAGGAAAATGCATAAACTTTACCTGTACACAACGTCGTCTTTCGCCCAAAAATGTCAGGAGACTAATGGCTTTGTTATCTGTCTGTTGACAGGCTGGAAGAGTGAACAAGGGGGCAATGAGAGATCCTACGTTGTAAGAGTCTCCACAAAACATACACATGATTACGCGAATATCAGGAGCCTGTCCAGTGAGCACCACTTGGGTTGCGAATGGGGAATGATGAGGATTCACTCGATCTCTAAGAGAGCGGACAAGGGACTGCAGTGCTTCAGCCAGTAGTTGCGTACTGGAAACACAAGCAAAAGTTAATCGAAATTCTAGAAAAAGAATTAACAACCATTAGAATTCAAAGCCTTACCTTGGCCTTGCGTCAGATCCGCTAACATCGACAAATCCACATCCTAAACTATCAGCTAGAGACTGTCCTTCGTTGTTCAAGATTTCTCTTTCTTCGTGGTTTTCGATCTGACCCGCATTAAAAACAATGACTACCGGAGGTTCAGCAAACGGAACATTTTCTTCCGCCAAATTACTAAGTAGAGTTTTTTCTAAGTAAGCTTTCGTGTCTTCCAAAGTTTCAGCTGCAGAGTACAAAACCAGCCTTGCTTGTAAGTGACCCGATGTATTAGTAGGAAATGTCATAGGAATGTCTGACGTTTTTAGTTCAACTGTATACACTACTCCATCAAGTTCATATTCGTCGTCTTCACAGTGCTCCTCTAATCCTATTAACGCCAGAATAAGACAAACAGTTCGTTAACTAGCGCCGGTATAAACTTACTTTCTAGAAAATCATGAAATTAAAGCTAATTAAAGATATTAGAAACAAAGCCCTTCGTATGTTGCGAGAGTTGCTTAGGTCTACAATTACAAACTTGTCACTTTATACAAGACACTTAAAACTTGAGCAACAATTAATTCCTAATGAGCGAACATCTTCCAGAGGTATAACAAAACTTGAACAGAGCTAATAAAATTCTAATCATGACACAGCAATAGAGAATTTATCAAAAGGATAAATCTAATTTATTAAGCCAAGATAATTTATTAAACGAAGCAACCAGGGAACCCATATCCATACTGCAATACCGAGTTTTAAATTACTCTGAAAAGTTGGTTGATCGAATAGATAAAAAGAATAAAATTGGGCACACATATTCGTTTTTATGTATGAGACGAGATATTTATAGTGTTTTATATTCATTGTTATTCAAGGCATGACGCAGCTACATGGATATGCCAGATATGCCTACTAAAAAATTGTAACCAGATATAGTCTTAGCTTGACCTAATAACAATAAGAAAATTCACAATGACGCAAGAACTTTCCAGCCCTGTCTTTTATCTTTACACATGCACTTTGGAAAATAAACTCTTTCATGGCAATTGCCATGTCGAATTTACAAAAAGATAGATTTAATCAAGAAGAGCAGAAAGTACATATTGTACTACAAATTAGCATGAATTTGTACTAACCGAACTTGACGTTTTCTACAAGGTCCTGGGCTCCTATCAAATACAAACTTAATACTGCATCTGTTGATAAATTATTTGAAGTTCCATTGTAGTGTGTGACTTTTGGAGCTGTCGAATCCAACAAACGTTCCACCTGAAAAATTGGGAATAAAAAGAAGTAAGGTTATGCCTTCTTATGTATTGACTATTCGTTTTCAATAAGTCAGCAATTTTGTTAAGTTCAGCAGAAACACTCAAACATTTTATGTATATACGAATTTTAATGTAATGTAGATGGGTAACGTTTCATTATAATTTATAATAAGTGTGTTTAATTATCGGTATAATACAGTGCAATTGGTTAACAGTTTTCATAACAAAAAGCTGATCCGACATGATAACCAAAGTGAAATGACTATCAATGGGCGAACGGAGAACACGCAACTTTAATGAGGAAGATAGGAATTGTAGATATGATATTGTCATTAGGAACTTACCACAGAATCCATGCAATTTGGAAATGATGGACAGTGCTCCCTTTGAGGACAATGGACAAATCCCAAATGCTGAAGCAGCATTAATCTTCTTTCTTGATCAAGTCGATCTAAAGCTTTATATCGAGAATCCTCTTGTAAAATCTCGACCATTTCTCGCACCTGCTGTTGTGTTATTGTAGCCATCGGAGACGATGTCTGCACTTGAGTAAAAATATCAGCATGCTCTAGCATCAATTCCACGAAGGCTCTTTTTGCTTTCTCAATCAGCTCGGCTTGGTGTTGCTCATAAATGGACTGAATTTCTTGTCCCGTGAGGGCTTCAAAACACTCATGGCCCATGAACAACACTTGCAGCTCATTCAATGATTTCCCTGGCGTCACGTATGGTGTATTGTCCAGTAAAAACTTAAACTGCTGCCGAAACTCTCCACGTTTACGATCTGCTTGCAGAGAATTTATTAAATTTCTCCACACCTAAAATATATTAAATAATCAAAATCATACGATGACATAATTACGAGAAGTATAAATCAAGTTGCAAAATGTGAAGCGATACTTCCTCACAGTAGTGTACAGTTAATGGGAAGATCGAATTAATTTGCTAATTGGGTAAATAAATAGATATCATAATATATTAGATATTAATAATTTTCAAACTAACCGTTTCAGCTTCTCCAGTTGATAGCAAATCCATTGGAATGCGGTTTTCACGAATATTCGTTTCTGTAGAAGATTCTGACCCCCACGTCCAATCAGTTTCTGGAGCTAATCCAGAAGGTGCGACAACGAAATAAATAGAACACTCCGGGTGTTCTTTGATCCTTTGCATAACGGCTTCCCATGGTTGAGATTCAGGCAAAGATTCGGGGAACAGAGTCTGCAATATCTCAGGCAGTCTCTCCAAGTATCGCCGCTCCCGGCGAGACAAAAATTCATCTTTGAGACGTTTCAAATGTCGTCTGAAAAGTCTCTGAGCGCAATCTTCACCAAATAACTCGATATATCTACAGAAGTTAAGATCAAAAGAAAATAAGTTTTTAAACGAGTGATTACGAAACATGCATTACACCAGAAATACGGAGAATCCCTTCGGATTACACGAGCGAAAAACTATGCTTTTTCACGCAACATAACTCGATGCCTCTAAACCAGTCTGAAATATATATTTCCTACAAATAAATTTGCTCACGACATCTACGTATTTGGATTTTATGGCACACCTTTTATTTTTAAACGGGCTAATTTTATTTTTAGCACTTACGGTATCGATCGGTTGAAGTTTGAATCTAACCATTTAATCTAATCCTACTCTTACAAGAAAGTTGCTTTAACATCAGTGCCTTGTTTTGAGAAAACAATACTTGAGTGATCAAAGGCACATCTTTAAAAAAATATTGATTGAAACCTATACCTTGTCACTTCGTAAGGTAATTACAATAATGATTAAAGTAAACCTCTACAAATAGAACTTCATTTAAGTTCTCATTTTAAATGCAAGGAAGGTTAAGGTAATCGAATAAAGTTTAAAACTCTTTGCGCACAATTTACCTTTGAAAAGCTGGGTATTTAAGTAGTTCGCGATACACAGGAGTCCAAACTGCTCTATGATCTGTCACATGTGATTGAATCAACGCTTGAAAGGAGTCTGAAACTGAATCCAGCATTTCCTTTCTATTTCTTGATGTCTCGTTATAGGTCAATGGTCTGAGACGGTTTTTGACTCGATCAATTAACTGTGTAAGCAGTAAAAACGAAACGTCTACATTTACATTTTCATGTGCTGAAGTTTCCACTATAGGTATATTTAACTGTCGAAATTCCTTTCGTTGAACCAATTTCTCCGCTTCCTTTACATATGCTTCACATGCTTCATCATTCTTTGTTGTGACTAAAACTACTGGCTTTTTTGTGCGTGTAATGTTGAATAGTATGTTGGCTGAAAACTCCGTTTGACGGTCAATTGAACGACCTGTAAATTACAAAAACATTCGTTATGTGTTATGTTACGTTTATGTATTATGTGATGCGATATAATAAGATATCTCTATATAGATATCTATATAGAATACATGCAAGTAATGTTTCCTGGAATTTCACCTGGAACTGCGCTGACATCATAAACAAGTATGAAACCGTCTATGCTAAGTCTTCCATCAGGCATCACCTTCTGCTCGTATTCCTTTTCAATACCTAATTGACTCTTGCAAATATACATAAGCTTCTCTGCAGAAAACAATCTCGAAGATGCACAACGCTTCGTGTATGGTTCCATCTTCCCACCCTGTAAACCAATCAAATTAAATCATGAGCATCCTCCTATTCAGCAACATTGTCTATCATTATCATTACATAAATACTGCTTAAAGTTGAGAATTTAAAAGGCAAACAACATTTACTTTAAATGGTTGAAAAGTGGCATCATCAATGAACTCTGTCTGCTCCACGAGATGAAATCCGATTTCCGGACTGTCCTCCATTGCCTTAGTGCAATATCCCCAATATAGGAAATGGTCATTGTTGACTACTCTTCCACTGAAATCAGTTACACTGAGGACTGAAATGTGCTCCGGAAAGTAATCGTCCGCTCTATGTCGGATAAACCGATTGCACAAGCACGACTTTCCAACACCGATCTGGCCTTTATCTTTTTCTATCCCTGAAAGATCAAAACACAACATGTAAAAGATTATTGAGTGCCAATAAATGTACCAAATCCGAAGTCCCAGAAGTGCAATAATATGGATGCAAAGGATCACAGTTCACAGAACAGAAAGCACGTAGTCGAAGTCGACTCGTGCTTTATTGATTGACAAAGGCGACTATACAACAGATATGCACAACACTGTGTACAATGTACAACATACAATGTAAAGAAACCTACAGATACTTCGATATTTGAAACCTTTCGAAAGTTAATGTACGTGATGAGTCGTCTACACTATTTACAACATAAAGCAGAAAAACAGAAATAAACACATTGTAGTACAAGACTTGGAAATCGAAAGGGTGTAAAACAAACCATGAATGATTTGACAATACCTTCTACATAGATTTTGCAAAGAAAACATTAAAGGATATAGATAATAATAGCAAGTGCTTTACTTACAATACTCTCTTACACTCTTATTGAAACATAATACAAGCATACAATCTATTATGTTCCATCCTTTTCAATAGGCAATAAAAATTCTTTGCATACGTATTGAACATAATAGTAAGTTACTACTTCCGGAATATTAAGTAAGTAAGCAGGCTTGAATTTGTATATTCTTGATTATAGAAAAACTGTATGAATCATATACTGACCTGACAAACCGACAACAGCAATGTTGTACACACGAGTGGAATCACCCCTCCGTGACATTTGGACACTTTAAATTTAGCAGCACCGTAACTTGCATTCACATTATAAAATTAATTGATACACAATCAGACTTATGACCTATCGTGGAAAAAGAAACGCAGAATGCATCTCTTGCTGTTTACATTCTGTTGTCAATTATTATGTGAATTGGACGACTTGATTTAATAAGAGAATCTAACTTCCAACGAACATAAACCAGGATTCACTATTTATTGATTGACTGTATTTGTCGCTTCTGCACTAAAACTTGAATAGAAGAAGTACACTGGTCTGGCACAGTATCAGGAGATGAGGATGGAAGTATCTCAAAATCGGATTACTGTGTGATTTGCCCCATCAATCATTCTCAAAAAAAGTCAAGCAAATTAAACCGATCCTTAGTTTCCAATGAAAGAAATCCGGGATGTTGTGTTATATTTCTTTAGTTTGTTCTTCTGTCTCCCTTCGTTATGTAACTAACTACTGGGTGAAATTGCTACAAATCACATTATCATCAGCCACATTTCCCTGTCATATCTTCCAACAGTTTGTTATTAGTTGATGTCACTTTTGCAATAGAATTACGTCTTCCTTGAAGTTGCTTCCACCTTCCTCCTTAGTTAGCTCCTTTTGAGAATTACAATAGAAAAAATTGATCTTCCTGAACACTGGAACAGCAACGCCGATTGTGCTGGAAAAACATTGATTTGTTAATGGATCTTCATGTAGGCTCTCAGCTTGTGTGGTCTGGTAGTTCTTCCGACTTCATAACAAGCACTAAAACAACTACATTATTTTACAATCAATAACTTTGTGCTCCAATCACCAATCCCAACAACAAAACAAACCAAAACAATGGAATTTAAAGAACCTTATTTTTAGACAGAGAAAAGTCGGGGATGAATAATTTCTCCAGGATTGTCGTTACCTGAAAGAGCGCCTGTATTCGGGTCCTTTCCACAAAGTCAAAAGTGACACGATTGACACGTAAATATCTGGGATACTACGTGACGTGACGACGAATATTAAGTAAGTGTTTGATGTTCGCCTGCAGCACTACACTGCACTGCCTCAGCCTTCTTGCCTGGATAAAAATTCACGACAGGAGGGTTGGAAGAATAGCTGGAGACTAGAAAGAGTCGAGACATTCAAAGTTCAATCCTAACCCGAGCTACCCTATCCTATTATCGATTTCTTATCCATCCGGACTTTCTTGCGTTGCGTGATGCATTATCGATTTCCGGAGCCAATTTCAAACGTCTCCGCCGTATGTGGCCTACACCACACCTTCACATGGCAAGTGCTTTCCTTTTCTCCTTCACCAATCAAAACTGCGTCGTTCCCAGACTTCCACAAATAAGCTCACTTTCTTCATTCTTCCCGACAAAAGTCTCTGAGTCAGACAGAAGAGCACAGTCGCTCTCACAAAACAAAGATACACAGCTTGCAGCAGCGGCTACACTTTTACTCCTTTTCTCCAGAACAGCCCAGCACAAGAGGAAAATGTAGAAAGCGCTTCAAATCAGCTTTCACTTTATTGTCTTCTCCAGCAACCTCTTCTGCACACTACACTACTACAGTAGTAGTTGAAAGTTGAAACTTCAAGCATCGCGAATCCCGACCACCAAGCTGTATATTTATAACCTCCTTTTTCCAGTTCCAGTTCCACTCCACCATACCATAGCAGACGTTGTACATGTACTTCCAGGAAATGAAAGCTACAACTACTTCTATGCACTAACGTTCTATATAACTGGAAACTAAAAGGAGAGATCATAATAATTATAATTCTTTCTTTATATAAGGAATTTTTCCAAGAACAACTTTCTCCATGAGTGGCTCTGGAAACTCTGGATGACTGTTCAGTGTTCATACTATACCCGTGTGCAGCACGGGTACATTCCATGCACCATGTCTGGCTTTAGGTATATATCTAGCATTGCAAATGCAATATGGAAATTAAATCCAAAGTACTAGGTATGCACTGTGTTAGTGTGAAAGTATAATACAATGGAATTTCGGTTTCAACTTTCACTGTAGTATTGCTGACAAAATCCAGAGCCAGCCTTTTTATTAGAAGTGTACCTAAATTCACGGAGAGTTATTTATTTCCTCGTTAATTATTGGATTCTTTGTTTCATTTCGGCTGAAATTTTCAAAGCTATCCCAGTAATTAAAATTTCTACTGTATTTCATAAGAATTTTACGCTCATTAATTTTTACTGACTTATATACCTAGAACACTTACAACTAGTATAGCTATATGATTGAAACATTACTTAAAAATGAGGGAAGTAATAAGTAATGTTTGTGTAAAACTTGCATTTAAGTGTTTGGCAGGATGTTATATGCACAACAGAGGGTTGATAAAAAACAGACATTAGTGGTAGATGGTAGAGACGAAAATCATGCTTATGGATGCGAAGATGCTATTCTTCCTATAGTACTAAGTACTACATATATACTATCCATGGGCGGATCTAGTAACGGGTTTTAAGGGTCCAAACAAAACCCTCTATTAAATATAAAATTACACAAGATAATTAGAAATTACAAAAAGAAGATTTATTTCTATTGCCATAAAAGTGAAAAATTTCGAGAGAAAAAAAATCGCTGTAGAGTTTAGCTTTTGAGTTTAATTTGACCCATTTTCGCTCTACGAGCCATTGTAGACTTATGTATACCTCTCTATATTATTTGCACTTTTCCCGTCCCCGAAATCGATTTCGGTATTAGCATTGCATTGTTAGAAAAAATTAGAAATTGTTCGATCTGATAACTGTCAACGGTACCCTCCCCACCCTGTGGAAACTCCTAGATCTGCCACTGGCTACTAAGAAGAATAATACTAGGTAGTCTGGATAGTAGGTACACAGGTGCTTTCCTCTACTTTTACTCACAAAGTGCGCAACTAACACCTTTGAATGAATGACTTTCATCACCGTTGTATCCTATGTCCGTGTTTCATATACAGTTGAAGAAGCTCGTCAAGTCTCAAGAGCATACTCTAATTGCATTTCCTCTGATGTCTTTCCAAGAAGAGTGCGACAAATGAGGATATCCAATCCGAATGCATCCAGCACATAGCATTTCGTTATAAAGACGCGTCTGGAGGTTACATATATAATGCACTTTGGTTTTTCTGTTATAATAATATACAAAGGCTGTGCTACATTCCGGTCAACATACCTACTGTAACCAGAATCAATCTTATCCACGGTTTCACTTATATGTCTAAAGATATCGAGTTGCATAGACAGGATGCGGATGACAGGAACTAGGTCATTGTCTTAATTATGACCATCAAATGACAAATAATTATTTAATGAACGAAGCTGATAGAGAAACTAAATTGACTTTATCACATTTCATATTTTGCGTTATTAGAAGAACTAAGTAAAATTGTCCTATAATTTATTTGGTTTATGTACATTCATAAGAAAGACGAAGAATTCTATAGTTCCTAGTGTAACAAGAACCATTTTCGGTTCAAGTTCGGTTGCGGCGCTGCTGAAATTAGTCGATCTCACTGTGAAAGAAAATCGCATGCTCTTTGCATTGTCGTTCCATGCCAAGATATTATTTTCTATCATAGATATTATATGTATACATAACACAATGTTGTAGCTTGTAGCAAAGATTTGTGTGTTTTAAGAGAATTGTGATACCATACATATTAGCTATTACCTACTTAAGGATCATGAAAAGGTGTATTTACAGGAGAAAGCAGTCCAGAAGTTTAGGAATGACAACAATGCCAATTTAGGAATGGAAAGGTTACATGTTTTCGGGATACCTTCCTAGCTGTACGCATAGATTTGTTACGCCGTTAATTTTTGCTATAAAAATATTGGTTCGGTTTGGTTCACAGATTTTTAACAATTTTTAATCCCATAGTATTTATTTAATTCTCGAAGAGCATTTTTCGATTTTCAATATGTACAATTACATGAAATCGATCAAAATAACAATAGAATGCATTGGCGAAGACCTTTTTTGCTCTTAGAAAGTTGAAAAGTAAAGGCAAATTGTGTCCTATAATAGTTCTTAATTCTATAACGCATAATAATTTCTAGTAGTAAGTTGCAAGTAGATGTAACGTTCTTTACATACTTACATTTACATTGGGTCCTAACCCTAAATACAACCTATTCACCTGTTGTAATATAATACTACTGTTTGCATGAATAACATTACTCACTCATATTGTATTTTTATCATCTTACAAAGTTGGACACGACGAAATATTGGTATTTTTATATTTTATACAATTAATTTCATAAAATAATGTTGAGTTAGGAATAGGTAAACAGAACACGAAAACGAAAAATACAACATTTTTGCATTGCATTTAAAAACTTTAAGCTTTATAAACCGAGTGTTGATCGTGGAAACAATAAACAAATAACGCTCATCTCTTAAATATGTACATCTAGATTTGAGGATCTGTATCCTAATATAAATTGTAATCAGAACAACCCATAGACAGTATTATTATAACTTCATCAAACCATAGATAATCCATTAAACTGATGATGTTATGTTACGAGTTCTGCGATAAATGCATTACATGCGTATAAAAAATCTTGATGATCCTTTACTTTTGCCCGTAATAAAAGGATACTCTAAATACACTAACGTTTAAGACTATAAACTACGATAGTTTACTACAAAATACGAAAACAAATTGATTCATCAAGTACTGCACCAGAGGGAATTAAAACAATATCGGCTTCGTATACGGGACACACAAAACTGTGTACTTTCACTATACGTTTGGGCTAACCG